>OX419342.1:28008853-28013853 GCA_948470475.1 Galaxea fascicularis | reverse complement strand
ACTGGGTTCACGCAATTCTGTCGCGAAAACATTCTATCCTTGGATAATTAATCAAGAGGGCCCGGTTCAAACGGTTCACATATGCTGAATCTAATGCAAATGAGGGAGAAAATAGTTTTTTCTCATTTCCATTAGATTTGGCTCATGTGAAGTTCGACGTACCCCAGTGTATGTCCATGTATGCCCGTGTATGCCCGTGTATGCCCATGTATTACCATGTACGTCTATATACATCAGTGTATGGGCATGTATGTCCGTGTATCCCCATGTATTACCATGTACCCCTGTGTACCACAATGTATGTCCATGTATGCCCGTGTTCCCCATGTACTACCGTGTACGCCTATATACACCAATGTATGGACGTGTATGTCCGTGTATCCCCATGTATTACCATGTACGCCTATGTACCCCAGTGTATGTCATGTATACCCGTGTATCCCAGTGTATTTTCATCTACGGTAGTGTATGCCCATGTATGCCCGTGTATGCCCAGGTACACTAGTGTACGCCTATGTACACCAGTGTATGTCCATGGATGCCCGTGTATGCCCATGTATCATCGTGTACCCATATGTACACCAGTGTATGGATATGTATGCCCGTGTATGCCCGTTTATGCCCATGTATTACTGTGGACGCCTATGTACACCAGTGTATGCCTATGCATGCGCGTGTATGCCCTCGCATTGTCCTGTACCCCTATGTACGCCGGTGTATGGCCACGTATTCCAGTGTATTGCCATGCATGGTCATATATAAGACCATAAATAGTTTAGCTTATTGAGGCACGTTAAACCACTATATGATAGTTACACCACGTATCTACGGAGCTCTCGATCTCTGCCGCAGGCCAGAAGGAACGTGGGCTCTGGGGACGAGAATGGGCAACTGCGCACCCACCCCTCCCATAACATTAGAAGGCATTTTGTGTATTTAGCGTATGTTCAGGTGAAAGTCACGAGATATTTCGCCGGCCTGTACAGACTTCCGGTTACATACTGTACACGCGGCAACTTGCTTAGGTGAAGTGGCTTGAATCGATCGCGAATTGGTCTAACAAAGTTGTATTCCAAGGAAAAAATGTTACCACAGCTGCTCATTGCCTCTTTTTTCCTAATCGTGGGAAGAGGAGCAACGGTGAAAAATACGGAAGGCAAACACTGGGGTCTGATTGTTGCTGGCTCGAGCGGTTGGTATAACTACCGACACCAGGTACATACACGATCAACACTTCCTTCCTTTAACCCCTTCACTGTATGATCTCTTTGAGATTTCGTTATATTAGGAGTGACAGGAGGCTTAGTTGCCTGCAAATGTTTTTTTTTTTTTTGTTTGCTAAAATCTTCCCCAAAACGCAATCACACAAGTGCTGTTGACTATTTATTGTTAAATAGTGCAACGAATTCAATCAATTTTATTAGCGGGTAAAAGTAGTCTTTTCCTTAAATATAAGTTGATGTGCGAAATACCAAAGACACTGAGCTTTCAATAAATTCCGCGTTGTTTTCACTGTTTATAACACGCTCATCATAGTGTGCTCACAAAGACGCACACAGAGCAATTTGACACTATTATTGAACGACATGTAAATGAAGTGAATCTAGCTATCACGAGACTTCAGACTTCGTGAATGTTATTAAGAGAAACACTGGTTTTCAAAGCGATTATGTTCTGCACGGTGAATTACTCAATTGGTATATCGGAAAACAGCCGGTTTCGCCCAGTGGCTGGGATAGTGGAAAGCAGAGTACACGCCAAGACTGGATTTGATTTGGCCATCTGCCATGTTTGCATACCTGTCAACCCCCGGAGTTCCAAAATCTGGAGACGTCTCGAAATCCTCGCGTTGTAAGAATGCGTTTTACGACAATGTCCGAATACTCTCCGAGAATCACCTAAAGGCTTTCCGAATATTCCCGATGTGACATCGTGAAAACAACGAAATTAATGAAAAAAAATAATTCGAAAGAAGCCGCGGTTTTTCCCGGGAGATTTGGTGCTCTAACCTGGAGACCGGGAGATTTGATGGAGACTCCCGGTAAAACCGGGAGAGTTGACAGGTATGTGTTTGTGTTCAGTTTAGGCTCGAGTCCAATGACTCAATCGCACTTCAAGTTGAGTTTCATGTTTGAAAACAGCTGATGAAGAATCACACCTCAAAAAATGTCTGTTTCAGTTTCAATGATGCACCAGTCAAAGTAAACCCTGACCCCCCACAAACTACACACACAAAGGCCAGAACACAACACTGGGAATTACATCCCCTACTCTTAGCAATCAGTTTGTGGGTTCTTTAACGTCCCAAAAGCTATATCCGGAATGAGCAAGGGTTGTGAGACAGGACCAATAATAACTAGAATTAAAGTCTGACCAATTGCAGATGTCATTACAAAGACAGCTAGCACTTTCTTCTAAGTCATTTAAAGACCCTGAGTGTTGGCCTGGCTGCTCAGGTCCTCCCACATGCTGCATTGGTAGACCTGTGGTTTACCAAATGAGCCAACCAGTTGGAGGTTTCAAGAGCATTTGAGAATCATCATTTTCTTATCTCCTAATTGACTTTTTGAGGTGTTCTTATGACTCCTCAGTTTTCAGAGTTCTCCCCAGAAAAAGTTTCATTGTCTTTTGCTGCATGCTGAGGGATGGAAGCATCAATTACAGGCTGCTTACAGATACATACTGCATGTACACTTCAAAATGGTGGAGCAGAAGGACTTAGTGCTTACCTTTTTATTTCCCACAATTCCTTTCTATTACAGCATTGTTCCCTACAGGGGGTGGGCACCCCTCGAGTCTGCAATCAATGCTTCCATCCCTCAGTGTGCAACACTTTACTCCTAAACCATTCAGAATTTAATTAACATGTTGTCATTACTTGTTTTTCTTTTCAAGGCTGATGCTTGTCATGCTTATCAGATTCTTCATAAGAATGGCATTCCTGATGAAAATATTGTTGTGATGATGTATGATGACATTGCTTACAATCAAGCGTAAGGGCAATTTGCATTTGGTGACTATATCTGTACATGTCAGAAAGATGACTGTTGCAGTTAAAAATTAAGGAAAGGAAAGGGGCAAGGAGAGTGACAACAAACGTGTCACTTAAAATTACAATTCTTCTGTGGTGAGATCAGACGTCAGCTTGTAAAGGCGCCGAGTGCTGCCGCTATCAGTCCATATTTGATCTCACCCACCCCACCTGATCCATGCAGAAGATAGATCACTACACAAGGGATAAGTCCCTTACACTTTTTCGAACAGTGAGTGAGTTCTTTAACGTCCCACAGAATCAATTATGAAGAGTTGTGAGACAGGACCTCTGGTTTATTGTCCTTATCAACCCAGGTTAAAAATAAAATTTTTACCTGAATTTAATTTTTATCTGCAACATGTCTATTGTATAGCTGTTTCATTGATTAAATGCGTGACTTTCTTTTTTATATAATTAATACTTTTGTCATTACTGCTACCTTAAAAAGTTATAAATGTATAATTATAATACATTGCATACTCTGTTTTCACTCAGGAACCCCAAAAAAGGAATCATAATCAACAAGGTGTGTGTAACAATGTGAGGGTGAATATTAAGTCCTGTTGACTCTTCACATGTATACATCAGTACTAGTGCTGTGAATAATTTTTCTTCCATAACAGGACATCTCTCCTTTCAAGTCTTCCTTTTGGTCAGACATATTACCAATTTGATTGGACATTAATTAGCATAACATAATTCAGTGTGTAATTTTGAAAACTGTATTTAATTTGTTTGGACATCATATTCAGACATCATGTCCAAATCATAATGTGAAATTGGCCAGACATTTTCAACATTTGGTCAGACAATGGCCGATGACTGATTGTTGTTTCCAGCACTGCACTTGACAGTTTCCATGTTCACATGTTCATGTAAGATATACATAAGTGGTAAGCAAGGAAAAAAGTATAATTTTTGTAATTTACAATTATTACTTTTTTTATCTATTACCCTTGAGAAGTGATCAATGCAATGACTCATTCCCATTAGGATTTTCAATGTTGTCCTTTCAACTCAAGTTGACAAGTGCATTCAAAAGAGTTTTGAAAATTGAATTTAAAGCAGATGACAGCATTGTGTCATGTCAGTAACACAAAGATGAGTTCTGATTTCTGTGAATTAATTTCTATCCATCTATCATACCCTATCCTATCCCATCCATTCGCCTCTCTTTCTGTCTGTCGGTACATAGTTGAAACATACCTTTTATAATAACATTATTTTTTTTTAGCCAAATGGCAAAGATGTTTACCATGGAGTGCCAAAAGATTACACAAAAGGGGTAATTAGACTAAGTTGAAATCAGTTATATCTAACTTCTTGATTTAACCCTGATTTTTAAGTAATTATTTATCGTGGACAGTAAGCTGGTGCATGTACCTGAGATGTCTGATACAATAATGGCCTATTGACTTCTGTGTTATTAAAAATTAATCAAAACAGGAAGAACTGGTCATGATCAGGAATATTCATTAATACTGAATGACACAAAAATACCTAAACAACAAAGTATAATTGAGATTTATTCTTGTACTTAATTAACGTACTGTACTTTAGTTTCCTGAGTTTAGGCTAGTAAAACTATGGCAGAATTGTCATTAGGAGCCGATAGCTGGCAGATCTACATTTCCTCTGGCTAGCATCATGAGTTTCAAGCTTGTTGTAATCAGATTGTGGCCATGTACTTCAACCCATTCATCCATCTACTGAATTGATATATACTAGGGAAACCCTGCATGGGAAATGCAGGACACAGAAAACTTATTTCACATGTACAATGGGTGACGTAGTCAGTGCTACTACAATAACATGTAGATTTGAGTACAGCAGTTTCCCATACATGTTAGGATGGACAAATAGCAAATTGGCTGCAAGTTGGCTTGCAATTGCATTATTTTGTAATAAATGTCCTCCAATCTGTGATTTGTTAATCCAAACTTAAAGGACGTGACTCCACAAAACT
>OX419342.1:27706353-28001353 GCA_948470475.1 Galaxea fascicularis | reverse complement strand
CTGGCTTGTTACTCTTCTAGTTATAAGGGGCTTGATCAGTTGTGGTGCAAATGTGATCCTCGTAGTTTGAGATAAAGCCTGTTGATTTCCAACTTTTTTTATCTTTTTTTACTGTCAATGTCAGTTGCATGATGGCATTTATTTCACTGTTACATTGTGGTGAACTGCAGTTTGGGACTGGGTTTGGTTAATCTTAACCTGCAAGGTTATTCTACCATAGTTTGATACATAAGGTTTTGTGTTTTATGTGCACTTTTTACTTTTATTTAACTTTACATTTAGTGAAACTGAATTTTTATTTTTAGCGTGGTGACTTTGCTGTTTCAGGATTGTGTTGTTGTGTGATTTGTGTTATCAAATTCTTTGTGCAAAAACTAAAAGCTATGCATACATGTAGCGGTTAACATTCATTGAGCAACTTTATAATTTAAGACTGAAATATGATTTGTCACTTTTCTTGAGACTGATGCTGTTCCTGCGCCAGACGTCCACCTTAACATCCTTCAGAATCAGTTGAGGGATGCAGAGTCTGATGACGAAAAACTGAACATTGTGCATAAAATAGAGGAACTGCTTCAGCTGAAGGATGAAATCCGTAACACCATGGAACAGATTGTGGGACAGTGTGTCTCTTCTGATGACCAGAAGGTGCGAGTTCTGAAGAGCCAAGCAGATCCTAAGGACTTTGTTTGCTACAAGGAAGCTGTAGAGACTTTTTCTAAGACTTGCTACAATCTGGGACAGGTAAACTCCCTCTTATTTAATTATCATTTATTCATTCTTTTAACAAAATCTTACAACAATCTTCCTTAGTCCCAACATCAAAACTTTGCTTGCTAATTTTAAAAGTTACTCAAGACTGTTGTTCATGTTACAGAATGAACATGCTCTCCGACATGTGTATGCTCTTTCAAACTTGTGTGAGGAGAAAATACCAGCTGAACAGTAAGTATCAAGTGAATTTTCTTTTCCAAATGTGTTAAGACCAAAGTTAATGGTAATCTTTAAGGAACTTTTCACTTTGCTTTGGTTGAGATGTAACTGGTGAGCTCAGCCAAACAATGTATGCAAAGTGATTGACAGTTTAGCCTTGGCATCAAAGTTGTTTCACCTTAGCTGTACTTCTGCTGTTTTAAACTTTCATCAAACTGACAGTTGTGTTTTGTCTAATGTTTTTAGGATTGTTGCTGCAATCAAGAAACAGTGTGATGAAAACAAACCAATTAATTGATAAGATCTAGACAATAGTGACACATATTTGACTTGACGTCAAGAAACCTTCGCCACTATCAATTTTTACAAAAAAATTTAAAAGGTAGATGTAGAGTAAATATTAAAAGCTTTCAAAGACAAGTATACTCAGTAATTTCTTTACAAGTAGATAGAAGACAACTTGAATGTATAAAATTACCAAAAGATAAAAAATCAGGTATGCTTTTTATTATTTTACAAAGAAGCATTGTTGAAGAAATCACAAGTTTCATTACTGTCAGTCCAAAGTTACTGCACAGATTTTTAAAATTAGTAATTCTGACATTTCAAGTGTCTTTTATTTCTTAGAGCTTTAGGATGCATATAACCGTAGCTGTTTAACAGTAATACTGCCTATTTTATGAAAAAAAAAGGTATTGTAGCCATTCATTTTTGTAAACTGAGGTAATTGTGATAAAATAAAGAGTAAACGTTTTGTTTTTCATTGCATTTGTTTGTGTATTGGCAAATAAGGAAACAAAATGGACTGTAGTGATGACAGTTTTTTAAAGGGAACGTCCACTGTTACAAATTTTATGACAAATTTACGCTAAATTGTTGGAAATGATCACTAGATTCCAAAATACTTGAAAATGTGAAAATATCTTACGTTTTCAGTGTACAAAAAATTGGATATTATTAATGCTTATTTACATTTTAAATTTCCTGGGTGCCACCAATTTGGATTTCATGACGTCAGTCATAATAATTGGTTGAAAATATTGTCAGAAAATCTTTTGTGTTAAACAATAGTGCAACCAATTTACATCATAAAAATTTAATTTCAAATGGTGGCACCTGGGAAATTAAAAATGATACCCAATAGAATCTGGTAATCCGTTCAAACAATTTAGTGTCAATTTGTTGTAAGAGTGGAATTTCCCTTTAATGATATAAGCTTTTTTCCGTCTGTCACCTTTGGGGATCTGACTCCTTTAGACGTCGTCTTTATCCACTATGCTCTCCTTTGTATTTCCTGTGCCAACTTAGATGAATGAGATCATTTTCGTGCAAAGATGGTGACGAAGGCTGTGTCTTTGATAGTTCCAGTAAGTCTGTACTTTCTTGGTGTATTTTGCACACATTTACTCTGGCCAGATGTATATTTCGCTGGCAGAGTCATCAGTGAATCTGATGGCTTTGAAACTCGGCCGACTCTCGCTTCATTTAACGTGAATTCGGTGATCTTCTTCGACATTCGTCGCCACATGGCTATCCGCCATATTGGATTTTACAAACCATCAACCGCTTACTTTGCAGCAAGGGTCAAGCGATATTCGAACTCAGAGTCGACTTTTCAGCTGGAAAGGTTAGCAGTCAGTGGCGATATTTCACCAAATCCAGGGCCTGATAAATGCAGCACATGCTTAAGATCTATCGCTCGTAATCATCGTGTATTATGCTGTGCTTCATGTTCAAGTGAGTACCACATTAAATGTGGTGGTGTGAAGCCTTTCGAGTACAAACGCATGCAGCAGTTTGCAAACCAAGTTTGGATCTGCCCAATGTGTATTTCTAGACATTTAATGGAACAGCTACCATTCTATGATGTGAGCAATTATATTACTGAATCGTTGGCAATTTCGGAGGAGGTAGTGGAGACTGACTTGGAACAGGAGGACGCTACACTGATGATTGACCCACTTCAAACTGCCAGACAAAAGAATGGCAAGGATTTATTGGTGTGTCATTTAAATATAAACAGTATCCAGAATAAATTTGAGGAATTGAAGGATATTATTCTCAAATCAACTGTGCAAATTATGGCTGTAAGTGAGACAAAAATTGATGGATCGTACCCAGATTGTCAGTTTCTCATACCGGGTTATTATTTACACCGGAATGATAGGAAGAAAGGAGGTGGTGGAGTTCTCATGTTTGTTTCTTCCAAGATACAATCTAAGAGGATATCCATTGAAAGGAAATACAAAACAATCGAGCCTCTGGCACTAGAGATTGGCCTTAAATCAAGAAATGCAATAGTCGTGGCTATCTATAGGCCACCAAAGAAAGTCACTGGAAGTTATCAACTATTGCTAGAAGAAGAACTGAGCCATATTTCCAACTGGGCTGGATTGCAGTACTCAACTGTTATAATGACTGGTGACTTGAATTTGAATAGGCTTAAGCCAGATAGCACTGAGGGTAAACTACTGCTTGACCTTGAAGTGGAACAGGGATTTGACTGTATGATAACCACACCTACAAGGATACAAATGCAAGGATCAATTACTACACACAGTCTGATAGATGTTATTCTCACCAACCAACCACAATTGTTTGGTGACTGTGGAGTATATAACCCAGAGATCAGTGATCATGCACTTGTATATGGGTTCTTGAATGAGAAGGTAAAACCCCAAAAAGGCAAGATTGTTAAATTTAGATCATTTAAACATCTTGACGCAGAAAAGTATAAGGACGAACTGATGCAGGCTCCCTGGCATGTAGGTGAAATTTTTGATACTGCTGATGACAAGACGAGTTTTTTTGGAAACATTGTTATCTAGTATTGTTGATGAGCATCTTCCGGAAAAGAAAATGAGAGTGAGGACTCAAGATGTCCCTTATATGACAAACGAATGGAAAAAAGCCATTAGGGCTAAGAGAAGAGCAGCAAAGAAATATCTGAAGGTGCAAAACAGAGAGAATTGGGAGGCTAAACGTAAAGCAAGAAACGAGGCCACTAGACTCAGGAGAAAGGCGATAAGGGAGTATTGGAAAGATCAAACTACTAAATTGAAATGTAAGCCTGGTGAGTTCTATAAAACATTTATGCCCTTCTTGAGTGAAAAGAGGAATAAGGGTACCACTAATGAGTTGAGCTTAAACATTGAAGGAGCGATAAGTCATGATCAAAGTAAGATTGCAAATCATCTATGTCACTATTTTTCTACCATTGCTGATGGAATTGGTGACACAGAAAGCATAACTGACTCTTCCTTTGTGACTCATTCAAGTGTTCGGAATATCACAGAGAATATGATAGGCCATCAAGACTTCCAGTTTCGGAACCTGGAGATACTTGAGGTGGAGACCGCACTGGAAAGTATTAACCCCAGAAAGAGTACTGGTTGGGATGGAGTCCCCCCCAAAGCATTTAAGCTGGGTGCTAGAGAACTATCAGGGCCTCTGACAGCACTATACAATTCATGTATAACATTGGGTGAGTGGCCTGCGGTGTGGAAGAAAGGAGAGTGGACACCAGTATTTAAGAAAGAGGACCCCCATGAGAAAGAGAACTATAGGCCCATAACTGTACAAGTTACTATAAATAAGATTTTTGAACAGTTACTTAGTAAACAGCTTAATTATAGTTTCAATGATAAATTATGTGATAAACTGACAGCCTACAGGAAAAATCATAGCTGCGAAACAGCTCTACTGGCTATGACAGAGAATTGGAAGATATCTTTAGATGAACATAAAGTGGTAGGTGTTCTTTCTACGGACATGAGTAAAGCCTTTGATTCCCTCTACTATCCACTCACACTTGCTAAATTAAAGGCTTATGGTATTCGGGGTAACAGTCTAAAATTGTTGGACTCCTACTTCACTGATCGGTACAATAGGGTGAAGTTGGGATCCACAGTGAGTGAGTGGGAGAGGGGGTCAAGGGGATGTCCACAGGGCTCCGCATTTGGACCATTGATATGGAACATGTTCCAAAATGATCTGACATACAGTGTAAATTCTAATTCTAATATCAATATGTATGCAGACGACCACCAGTTCCATGCTGCAGGCAGTAATGTTACTGAAGTGTATGATAAGTTAATAGCAAGTGCCGAATTAGCCTCCAGATGGTATAGATCGAATTTCTTAAAAGGGAACTATGACAAGTATCAGACAATGACACTTGGGAATAAAAATAATGATATGGATAGTATTATAATTGATGACAATGAAGTTAAATCTACCAAGTGTTTAAAACTTCTTGGGGTATATATAGACAATAGGCTTCAATTTGATGAACACATTGCTAACATTTGTAAGAGGAGTAGCCAGCGTGTTGGAGTCCTGATGAGGCTCAGGAATATGATACCAACAGACACCAAGCTGAAGTTGTTTAAGGCAGCCATTCTTCCTTATTTAACATACAGCCATCTTGTCTGGCATTTTTGTAGGGCGAGTGATACTAGAAAATTGGAACGTATTCAAGAAAGGGCACTTAGGGCAGTTTACTGTGATAAGGGGAGTAGTTATGATAAATTATTAGACATGGCTAACCTAAGTACACTGCAGAACAGAAGACTACAGGATATAGCCATTCTTATGTATAAGGTAAAGAACAATTTATCTCCTAATTACATATGTAGCCTTTTTCAAATTCCACAACTTAAGTACACACTGCGTAATAATGATTTTGGTATACCTAGATTTAATACTGTTACTTTTGGAAAACATTCGCTTAGATATATGGGACCCAAAATATGGGCAATTGTACCAAGAAATGTAAGAGAACTGACATCCATATCATCTTTTAAATGTAACATACGTAGAATAGACCTTGTTTCTAAATTGACTGATAGTAAATGTGAAAACTGCCTTTTATGTAAGACTTAGGTTAGATTTTAAATTGTACATATATATTGTTTTATTTTTAAATTTCTTAAAAAATTTTAGGTACTATTTAGTGTCCCCAGTTAGTGGTTGTATAACTGCTATTTTAGATTTGACACATAAATAAAGGTTGTTGTTGTTGTTGTTGTTGTTGTTTTACTTTCACTTGTTAAAGACACATGGGGTATGTATACTAATAACAAGAACTTAGATCCATGAAGACCATGGGGATTTCTAATCTGCAACCTTGGTGGGTTTGATAAAAACTGGAATTTAAGCAAGAAAGGTCATGTGCTGGTAATAAATGAAGAAATTTTTTTTATTAAGCTCTGTACATGGACTACAAACAGGCTTTTTTCACAGATGTTATAGTAAGAAGACAGAGCATTTTACAAATTAGTTTATCCAAGAGGAAAAACAGTGACTCTGACTGAGATGTTGTAACAGGAATCCAGGAAAGAAACAACTACAAGATGGTTTTTAATCTTTGAAAAATTTCTCAACAAATGTGCCACATAGAATCTGCTATTTGCATAGCCTCCCAGACAGACATTCTGATGGCTTAAACGCCAAATGCTTATCTCCTTTGCAGCGATAGATGACAGGTCTGTCCACAGCTTATAAGGTGTGTTTGCATTACTATCACAATAATATTTAGCGTTAGTCCTCATCTTCTGAGCTAGACTCTTCTTCAAGGGATTCCTGCAAAAAAACAGACAATCAACAAAGTGATCAGCTTGTGAAATTTAAAGGTTCTACCAAATGGCAAGGAAGGAAACACTTGTCTTAAGATGATCATTTAAATGTATGCATAACTCCAGAGGCTGTAGATCTTTCAGTTCTTTTAGACAGAAAAATTTCACGTTCTTGTCAAACTAACCTTGGCATATTTTTCTGCTGCCTCTGCTATGTCTTTTGGCACCCACTCATGTTTGCCATTTGTAACTACAAAAAAGTGAAATAGCAAGTTAACTCATTTCACAGCCTTGAGAGTACACAGGAACACACAAACAAAGTACCTTCTCCTATCCAGCTTAACTCCAACTCAAAGTTTTTGTCCTTTACTTCATCATGCACGACATAAATTCTGCGGATCATAAGAAGGGGAAGTTAAGTTTTTTTTGTTTTAGAAGTCATCCAGGCTTTGAAGAAGGATATATATCTAACAAGCAAGCCATAAACTTCTACCCAATATTTTCACATTTCAACCTACATTTTGGCAACCTCTTTTACAAGTTCTTCGCATGTCATGTCTTTCATCTAAATGAAAGTATAACAACATAAACATTGTCATGATTTGTTACATCACAGAATTGTACCATACGACCTTATAAGTTTAATTTTGCTTAAACATGGAACAACAATATTACCACATAAGTTTGCACAAAAAGATGGAACACAATGGAATTTCAACGTTCTCCATTTTGAACATCTTTTCCATTTTACTGATTATTTATCCTTTATACTTTATTTTTGAAATTAATTGTAAGTTTGACCAGGCTAGATTAGCCCTAGCTACCTGCAGGCCAGCTAATTTTGTTTTGTCTTTTTTTTAATGCATGAATATAAAAGTTGTTGTTGTTGTTTGTTCACTAAGGCCTCTGGGAACCTCTTCCTTTAAACCTCATAACACCTAATTCTTTCTACCACTCTCACCTTTAATTTTTCTATTTCTGTCTTGGCAGCTTGTTTAGCTTTACCTATGGCACATCCATGGTATCCCTAAACAGAAAATATACTGCACTGTTTGTTGCTTTCAAAGAAATGAAAGATACCGGCTGGTTCACTTCAGCAAGTAGACTCATGAGGGCCATTCTAAACTTGACTTCATTCTCTGCCCTCTTTATTACAATTTTGAACAACACGTGTGGTCTACAAGTGTTAATGCTCAAACTTGATTTTGGGGTAGGGGTGGATTCACAGGTGTTGGCACTATGTTAAAATGAGCACTGTAAACGTCAAAAGAGGCCAACTGTGTCTTGCTCCACTGGCCAGGATTATTGGCCCAATACTGGTACACAATTGACTTTCCAAACCATCTCAGTAATATTACAGTCTTCACTTAGAGGGCTACAGTATCAAGCATTATTTTAATCTGCTTTTTCAAAGAACTTACCCAGGATACTCCGGAAGGATCTATCATGTAAAGTTGAGGTTCATCTGGGCCATAGGAACTCAACAAAACACTGGAATGGCAAACAGCATGGAAATCAATATTGATACAAAAAACCAATAAAGAGCAATCACATATTAAATTGTTAAGATAACGTTATGAGCAGAAGCCTGTAACCTAACTGCAGTTGAAGCTTTTGAGTCTAAATGTTCCTAAAGCTGGCCATAAATCTATTTCCATTGATAAGGTCTCCCATACTTAAGATGTCATGGATGCAACTAGACTGAAAGAAGTCTCCTAGGTCCATTAATATATTGAGGCCGAACTGAGATGCAAAAATCCCTCATTTCTGTAAACTTTTCTGATCACAGAAATTATGGTACACGATGTTGAAGAACAGTGTTGCAAATTTCCTGAGAAGCATTTTACGTTTTGCAGCAAATAAGTTGTGCTAATTGTTATTAATACACTTACCTACAACCAAACGGTCTTACAGCACTGTAAAGAGTGTGAGCATGGATATATCCTGACACTCTGTCGACTAGGTACTGACAACAAAAGCGATGGTACTACATTAGCAAATCAGCACTATAACAAAAATGCCAAATAAATAACACAGTTGAGAGCAACGAGTATGCTTTGATCATAGCGGGAGAGACTACCGTGCTATGACAAACAAATGCTACAAGAAGTGAATTAAGGGGGAAGTTTCTAAAGAAACTGTGGTGCTGCATCAGTGGGGGGGTTAAACGCAAAAAATTGGTTTTATTAATGGAGTTGATAAAGTAAATTGGCCACCGTACAGGGATTCTAAAAGCTGATGTTTCAAACATTAGCCCTTCATCAGAGTGTAGATTCGCTCTGATGAGGGCTAATGCTCGAAACATCAGCTTTAGAATCTCTGTATGGTGGTCAATTTACATTAATTTTATCAACTCTATTGATAAAACCAAATTTTTGAATGCTAGAAGGTTTGGTGACTTTTTAAGTACCTGTAGTTGTCAAACTTACTTTCAGAGGGATTGGAGATCCATAAGTTGATCTGAAATTTGCTGCCTCATCTCTAGCAACATTTACAATCTTCAACAACAACAACAAGCAAAAATTAAAAAAAAATATTAAAGAAAATTTTACCATACAAATGGAGCAACAGCTGTAAATTGTTATTATAATGAGACCATGTAATACCTGTCTAGCATCAGCTATTAGCCCTGCTATTGCCTGAGAGTAAAACAATAATAAAATCATTTTAGATGAATACAATCACTGGAATGAGGACATAAAGATAAAGAGCTTCATGTGAAAGGGGTGTTTCACTAAAATTTGCTCTGCTTTGGCCTGCACTTTGTTCAGACAAGCTATTGTGTCAGAAATGTAGGCCAGCCCTGTATTTATTTTATTACGGCTAGAATTTGATGAATCAGCATATAACTTTGCCAACACCTCAAGAAACAGAAACAAAAGGATGTGTGCACTGTTGATTTCTTTTGTTCAGCAGGCACCGCGGAGAGGGTGGGGCTGGGGGGGCTTTAGCCCCCCCACTTTTTTGGCTGATTACATCTATTTCATGATATTTTGTTAAAATATGAGGTTGTAATACGTTTTTTTCTTTGTTTTTCATTGAAAACAATTAAAAATTAACTTAATGTTAGCGTTTTTTGGATGCATTTCTAGCCATTTCAGAAGAATAATATTTCAAATTTTCCCCGGGGAGCATGCCCCCGGACCCCCCTAGTTGGCTCACGCTTGCGCGTTCGCGTTAGCCCCCCCACTTGAAAATCCGCTCCGCGGGCCCTGTTCAGTAAAGCCAAACATCAGTTTTCATAATTCAGATCTTCAAATTACAAAACAACAGCAGGCCTTCATCTGATGCAACAACCAGTCTGTAGACCAAAAGAGGGCGAATTTTAGGGAAATTGAGACTTAAGGTCAATTGTCAAAAATGCCATTCTTGCACCAAGCTCTCCAATCTGATATTTCTGGTTTCAGAGTAAGTTCCAAACACTTACCATTCCAATGTGAGTGTCAATGTGTATGATTCGTTTGTTTGCTCCATATTCATACAATTTGGAGAGAACAAGTTTTTCTACACCAAAAACCACTCCATCCTTGCCTCGGATCCCCACAATTGTTCTACACAAGACATTTGAGAAATAAAATTTGTTAACATCATCAATACTGATTCAAATACTGATTCACCTTACAGTTGTTGTCCTGTGGAATATGGAGTTAAAGGAACTAGGAAATTAACTTTAAACAACTTAAACCCCACAAATGAAATTGATTGATTGATTGATTGATTGATTGATAATGAATAAATTAATTAAAATAATTAATTTAGTCAATTTATTGTAATCTAATTAATTTAATTCATTGGAAAGATTTCCACACAGCCCCATAAATTAATTATACATACATCACTGTTATACTAACCCTGTTCCAAAAATGAATAGTGTTTGAGTCACAGAATGCATATATAATTAATGTATGGGGCTGTGCGGAAATCTAGCCTGATTCATTGTCACTGCTTGCACAAACTATTGAGGGGACTCAGGGGAGGGGATTTCCTCAAACTACTTTACATGTAGATCACATAAAGTGTTGTAACCTACCCACTGTTTTCAACAGCCTTGACAGCATACTCCACTTGGAATACCCTTCCATCAGGAGAAAACTGTGAGGCTGACAGGTCATACTAGCAAAATATTTATAACAAGAAAGAGGATTAGATGAACAGACTGTACTGTGTCTGGTGAAGACAAGGTGATGTGGTGCTGTATGTTGTTTAAGTTCAATACATCTTATCCTCTACATCATGCTTCTGGTAAATGGTAATTTAAAAAATAACAGTACAAAAGAAGTAGACCTAATTTCACTTGGCTGCACACACCACACGTGTGTTTTTCACTTTTTGACAATTTCCGTAAGAATGAACACGGCTTAAATTAGGTCTGAAAAATTATCTGAATAGAGGAAAAAGCTCTGAAAATGATGATGTAGCTTACCCCTGTTCCAATCGAGCTCATGATGACAACTTCTGTTAGAAATCGTTTCGAAAACACTGAAACTTTTTTGCTGACTAAATTTTCAAAATGGCGGCTCTTCTTGACATGCGTAGTAACCTGCAAAGTCATTCAACCTCGACCCTCCCCTCGCTGAAATAGTTTTGGATCATCGGGCCCTGCTTTCCTATGCACGTGTTCTCCCCATATTTGGGTGTACATGCGCGACTTCCGTCACGTGCAACTTGGAGCTTTCTCCTGAGGCTGGAATACTACTGAATGTAATTGTTTTGCAGTCGGGTCGAGCAGGTCTGCAAGCAGTCGCCAAACAGGTTTGTTTCGATACTTTCCTGATTTTATTGTATTTTTAGTTTGAATTCGATGTGGCCAAGTGGAACTGATATGTTCCGTGAGTGTACCTGTGGTTAAAATCGAAATAACCTATCTGTACCCTGCGCCGGAAATCGCTTTTTACCCGGCTTTAGAATCGGAGAGTCGTTCATGTCTTTCCAAATATTTTTTCTGACTGCAATTACCCATCCCCGATATTTTTGTATTAGTTACAGCATTTAAGTAAGCTTAAATATTGCTGTTGCTTTATTATGTTAAATTTTCAGAATTTTTTACTGCTTACAATGCGATTTTATTTTGTGCAACGCAAGCGCTTACTTTGCGTGAGTGGGCATGTATATCCATAAGCTTAAATCGAATTTCTTTAGAAAATATGGAACTCGATTGAGAGTGTTCTATAACCTTTTCGCCGAAATAACGATGGCATAAAAGCGTCTTGCCTTGGCAATGACATGGGGAAAAATCTTCTGAGAACATTTTTGTTGTATTTTAGGAATTGTGATTGTAATGGGCTCATTGTTCTCTTCTTTAGTTAAAAATGAAGTTGAAAATCTGTATTGTTACGCAGGACAGGAATTGGATTTGGAGAGGTGCTGTTGTTAAAATGCATATCCCTTGCGAAATAATTGACAGCGAAATAACTTTAATAATTTTTGCTCAGGTTATGGTGCAAATGTCAGAAAAACAAATGATTTGGTTTTCTTCTGAAGGCGCTCGTCATGATATATACTTTTTTGGTTTTTTATGTTGGTCATGGTAGTTATGTCGGTGAGGAAATTTTAACCAGCTAAACAACTGCAAAGAATTTACTGCGCTTTGTGGAGTTTCGAGCTGTTGCGAAATCGATCTGTTGTGAAGAACTCCTCCGGAAAATTGTTTGTTTCATTCAAGTCACAAATAGCTAGTTGTATAATTTGCACTGTGTAATGGTGTTAACACTGTCTTCACTTTTATTTAGACCGCATTTTTCCACAGAACGACACACTGAACAGGAAATTAACTCCTTTCTGTCGCTGGAACAACTGTCAACACGCTATAGCAACACAGCTGTCGGAAATAAATCTCGAGGGAATCATTAAACAGCGTGTAACATAAGCTATCTGTCACACTGTTAAACTCGCAGAGGCGTTTTTCATTGATTTCTTTTGCTCTCTATGGTTCCCGAATTAGAAGCCAGTATGAAGGCATATTCTCCGATAAGGACGATAAAACTGGAGGTCCCGTCTCACAACTCTTCACAATTAGTTCCGTGGGACGTTAAAGAACCACTAGGGACGTAACGAACCGTGGCAGCGACCACCCCTAGTGCTGACCTTGGAGCATCTATGATTTACTCTAATGATTGTAAACTGCGCCATGCAGTCTGGTTAAAAGTCCCCCAAACAGTATTGTAAATTGAAAAGCCCCTTGGGGAAGGCTAATTGATGTGTTGTATTGTAAGGCAATAGCCGCGTTCAGGGAAGTAATGACTTTTATTATACAAACATGTTTCGGGTGAAACTTCATCCATCCTCAGTGCACGCAATAGGACCTTGGGGACAGAGGAAAGTGGCGGTTGTAGAGAGGTGGCCGTTATGGGGAGGTTTAGGGGTGTAAAATGACACCTTTTTGGGGGGAGAAGACGTCAATTGATAGGCATATGAAGATGAACAGATAACACAATCAAAATACACATCAGTAAAACAGAAACCAAAAATTAATTTTCCGAAGAAAAATGTTAACAAGGTAAAAATAAGTACATCGTTTTCTGTCAACTTTGCCTGCGGCAACAGTGACATGTTCCTCTCTTATATTAGGTACCACTGATCAACATCACCTTTTACAATAAAACAAAATGGGGGGGGGGGGGGGTGTATGTACGATCGTTGATTAACTGGCCGTTGTCGTGAGGGTTCTTTAGCAGTTGGGACGCGCTTTAGCCGTGGCTGTTACCGTTTTATAGAAGTGGCCGTTGCATGTAGACAGAGTAAAATAAAGAGAATGTATAGACCAACAACAACAACAACAATTTTATTTCCATTTCACTTAGCAAGTCTTGTTACAGAGAGTATACATATATTTGTTTTGATGAATTTGTGTTTAATCTTTTAGTATATTTTAAAAATATGTAACGATAAATGAAGGAAATGCCTCGAGCCTAAATGAGGTTTTCGGGTTAGTCTCCAGATTTTTTATATATATGTTGTTTTTGTAGCTTCACTAAACCACAGATGGACTAATAGGAAAGAGGACACAGAGAGGAAAAGAGAATGGCCAAAGCGAAGCGTAAAGCATAGAGCATTAATGACACATAGTGTGTACAAACTGGGAGTGATAAGCGTAAAGCATAGAGCATAAATCACACATAGTGCGTACAAACTGGAAGTGATATTACGCGAAAATATTGAGAGATAAGAAAACTACCAGCAATAAAATAGCAAAGGTCACTAAAAGCTCTAAAGCGAAACATTAAGCATAAGCGTAAAGCAAATACACAAAAGAGAAAAAGATTCTAGTTTATGTTAGAAGAATGTTAGAAGACCGTCCGCCGGGACAAAAATTAGCTGCCGCTGTAGACAGTTGGCCGTTAGTGGAGGTTAGTGGAGGTACATGGAAAATTCAATCGTGTGAAAAAAATATAACTAACTGCAAGGCAACATTAAGAAAAATTCGTTACTTTTCTAAAACATTAACATTGATTATAAATTTGCTTCACTGATTATTTCACGTCACATTCTTTCAGTCATCGAAGGAGTGCCATCTCACACCATGAAGACCCCGATTACTCCAAGAACCTTGGAGCTTTTCAAACAGCAAGGAAATGGCGTTCTTGGTATAATAGCTCCTGAAGTATTTTATCAAATCATGGTTTTTCTTCAACCAAAGGACATCAGAATGTGCATGTGTGTTTCAAAGAAGTGGAAGGTGATTTAGAGCTTTGCTTTCCCTTGAAACCCCAGTACCTTCGACTTGCGTAGGATGATTCTACTATCAGAAAGTCCGCCTATACAAATTTTGAGTAAAACTGATCGGGCTATTTGATTGGCTAAAAAAGTTGCTAATAATGCCAGAACACGTCTGGCGTCTGCTCTGACAAGGAAGAGTTAAACCGTAAAAATCCCAACTTTTATCTTTCTTTCTGCCTTAGTTGGTTTGAAAAAGCAAGACGGAGAAAAACATCGTCATAGTTTTTCATGTAACGCAGTATGACAATTGATTAACATGTAAAATCTTTCTTGATCTCATTTGCACTTTGCAGCAGTCAGCAGTTGCATGTTTTTAAGCAGTTGACACCAGCCACGTGTTTTTCCACGCACGGGACGGGATGCGTGTTTCCATGCGCCTTCCACCTTTGAACGTTTCTGCTAAAAGTATATGATCTTGGCAATGACTACAAGTTTTCCAGTCCTCGGCAGCAGTTTCCTTTTTTTTCCCTTAAGCGTGTTTTTGTAAGACTTAGTTTGAGGTTCATAACACTTAATATAACGAAACAGTTTCCAAGCCATTCACTAAACTTCATTTTGATTTCAGTTATTGCTGTCAACAAGTTACTTCTGGAAAAACTACATGAACCAATCCTTCGACTTCAGCGATGACGACGACGAACGATTAACAGGGATATTGCACGAGTTGGGGAGCGCCTGGTTTTTTGGGTACGGACAGGGTATTGTACATGATTTATCCGAGGGGGGACTGTTTGAGGAGTTCCCTAGGCGGTGGAAATCTGGTATTATTCACCCAGTAGGACCAGACGTCAGAAGTAAAGTGGATGATTATAAGTCAATGTATGAAGCACTTTACCAGCTACAGAAACTTCAAGACGAAGTTAATGAAAGAGAGATTGTTTACAGTAAGTAGCGTGTTTGCCATTGTGGTTTATTGCGATCGAAACTGCTCATTCTAGTTGTAAATACATTATTCAGAGAATCTCCTCATTTGAATTGGCTCGAGCATGGGTTCGAGTATAGATCACTGCAGCATTTTAAGTTGCTACCGTGTTGCCTCTAACCTGTCCAGTAATGAGTAAAACTGGCAATTCCAAAGCTTGAAAGAACAAATGCAGTTTTGTAGTCAGTGCAAGAGATCCTAAAAGCCTCTCGTTATTCGATTGTTATTCTTCTGATTAATACGCGGCATTTGTCTTTAAACGGATTTTCTTTAAGCTTTCTACGTATTTTACGACTTACCTTTCTTTTCTAACAAACTACACTGTAATTCTGTGTAGGTAGTTATGCCATGGTGTAACTCTTGTTTTTGTGGGAGGGTGTGTTTTAAGAAAGATGTTGACTTTGTCAGTTTACTTTTTAAATAGAGCAGTGTGTGCCATGATCGCGTAGGAAGTCACCGCAGGAGCCGAGCACCGTGCCGATACATGTACCACGGTCCCCCCGGCTGGCGGTAATCAGAGTACAGTAAGTGAATAGAACTTCAAGCACTTTAAGGGGGGGAGATAATTTTTTTAGGGTGGGGGGGGGGGGGGTTCGGGAGGGGGCTTCATTTTACTTAGTCGATGGCATAATCAGTCAGCTGCGCGCTCGTTCGATTTTGAAATCACGCGAAATCACGCGTATGATTTCAGACCAAAATTGCACGACACGAAGTTCAATTACCACTTTATTACACCCATTTTGAAATCACACAGTTTTTTCTTCAATATTAATTTATGTTTACTTCAGGAAAACCAGTTTTGAATTTTGATGAGCTTAAAAAAAGGATGTGATTTAGAGGAAAAAATTGTGCAATTTGCGAATAAATTGCACTGTTAAGAGCCAATCAGTTTTCATGAATGACGAGTGATTTCAAAATGGGTGTAATAAATAGTGGAATTCACTTGACGAACGGACCGGTCTGGCTGGCCAGTTCTAACTAATGGTAAACGTAAAGTTGGTGGTCGCAAAATTAAACACGTCAAACGTCTTGCGTCCGTGCGTGACGAACGTAAAAAAGTGCGAATGTCTTAGGCTGCGTTCACACTTGGTGCCCGAGCACCGGCACAAAATGGAGCTGTGTTCAGACACTGGGTACCCGATATGTTGATATGTTCACATCCACTCTGTCGGGCGCCATTTTGAAATCTAGACCACCCTTGAGCATAGCAAGGACTCGTGGGTACGCAAAGCAGTGGTTTGTGGGTAAAGTGCCAGGGAACTAACGAAAAACGTGTGCACACAAGGAATCGGTGCCCAGTTCAGTGCCCGAGTACAAGGTCGAGACCTTGCACACAGGCACGGGCACCGTGCCCGGATTCTGGCGTGGGTATTTGAAAAAAAGTTGTGTTCACATCAGTGCCCATCAAGAATCGTACTCGGGCACCGTGCGCGGGCACCAAGTGTGAACGCAGCCTTAGGCATATTTGTTGATTCCCTGTGTTTGTTTTGTCACCCTCACGTTCGATATCGTATCACTTGTGTCCTAGTTTTGCCTGTGGCGAGCTAGATCTTGAGTTATTGTTTAGTGTTTCTCGGAACACTCCTAATAAAAAGCCCCATTACCATATCAACATAACCATATATACATCCCACTGATTCCCCGCGGTTTTCCTTCCACAGCCGGTTCCCGAGAAAACAATGGTGAATGTCCGGTAGATGCCATCTTATTTTCCTGGGGTCATGACAAACTGCCGTCCCAAGAAGAAATCATGGAACTGTTCCACTTGAACACACACCTCCAGTTAGAAGTCAGCTACGAGAGATCAGAGAAAAGATTTGGTGATGAAAACGAACTAGAAAGCGTGTTTAAATGTCGAAGACATCTTCCCGGCGAAAGTGCCTTCTTTCAAACTTTGCCCAAAGTGATAGACGGGTAGGTATGACGAACTTAGCTGTTTTTCAAAACCTTTTTAAGTTTGCTCCTTCTAGATTAGAGTGGTTACTTAAAAGTACTTCCTACCTGTAGACATGCAAATCTGAACCGTTAATAATTTCACCAAGATTTTCATTCCTTGCACAGATATGCTGACAGAAAAAAAAAACGATGGTTGCGATTTCTCTTTCTTATTGGAAAACAAATCTGCGCTCTGAAGTTGTTCGTTGTAAGATAGCAATTTCATTCAATAGGGGAGAGTTGTTTGAACTTTTTTTTTGTTCTGTTTTCTTGCAGATTTATCAAAATTCGAGTGGATTATCAAGGTCGCCAGCGCACTTTCAGACCGTGTCCAGTTTTCATTCTTACCCAGCTCTCCCCTGGTTGGTGCGGAGGAGTTTTGACAGGGGTTTGGTAACATGAATGACGTCACTCGTTGCTTGAAAAGTACTGTTACCATCTTTGGGCATGCGGTGTCCTCGCCCTGTGGTCGACGGGAAACCTACAGTACAACAGCGCGGAGGTGTTGCGTTGGAACAAATGCTTGCTTCCGACAGATCATCCAGGAAAACAAAAGAACTGAGAACTTAGAATCTCCTTTCACGTTGTTTTAATAGTACATTAATAGGCTGTTGCCACTAACTGGATAATTATTTCCGCTCTCGAGAATACGCATAATTATATTCAGGTTCAATACCGAAAACAGTAAACGATCTTAATCAGTGCGAGGTCAAATTTCTCAAGTTAACGACTACAGTTCGTCACCCTAGAAAAGGTCGCACTGTGAAGGGACATCCTTCAGTACCATTGTGTCCACACGGAAATCGTTTTATACATTAAAAAGAAACAGGTCATTGAGACTCTAACGTATTAAAACTCCCACAAAATGTTGAGGTAGTTTAAAAGAAATATAGAAAGAGACAGTTTTGATGTGATTGGTTTTGTAAGTGTCTGCATAGCAGGAACCTAATGTGAATGTTATCCTAATATATCTTGAAAAACATTAAAGTAAAACTTGGGTCGCGAAATAAATTAAATGTTAGCCGATTTTTTTATTGCTAACGAGCCGCCCCGGCGATAAGCCAACTTCAATAAGGTGATTCGGGAAATGATTGGCCAGTCGCCAATCATGTCTCTTTCACTGAAACTGAAAAAAGTGCCTCCTTTCATTCACGAACTGTTCTTAACACAACTAGAAAAATGTGCATGAATTTGTTTGTTGCTTGTATTCTCTAAATGGGACCAAACCACAATAGTTTAAAATGGTGATGTTTTACAAAGTTTTTCAGGTTCAATCCGGATCCTTATCCAACACTTCCAGTTTCATTGGAACAAACCCAATTATTTTTAGGTTTTCAGTGGTTCAATGTGGGTTGTTTGTTTTTCAAATTCTTTTCAAAATTAGCTGACATCGGCACTTCAGTATTTGACTATTAATTTGTTGACGTCGCGTAACTGGTTTCGGTGCAACGAAAAAGAAATAAAATAAGAAGAAGGCCCGGCAAATCTACAAATAGATGAATCCGCAGTTAAAATCATCGGTCGAATCTTAAACTTTATATTCCTACCTCTTTCCGGAAGACAAAATTTTCGAGAGGTCCCTAACTGGAGTGAGAAATTAAAAACTGAAAAACGGTCTGCGCCGTTTTTTCTGCCTTTATGAAAAGATAATTTCGTTTTCACCATGGTAATGCGTGCACGTCATCGGCGAGCGTTTCAATTTCGTGCTTACTGAATACTTAAAAGCTCAAGTGTTCAGGATCGAGACCAAGTTGCATTTCATCTTACACTATGTAGAAGACAGTGAGGGAACTCTTCTCGCGCTGTTTGCTAATGGAACTGAGTTGTGTGCTCGTGGTTTTTGCCCTCTTCATCACTGATGTGAACACAGGTGAGTTCTTTTAGAGCTTTTGTGGAAATCAGCTTTCAACTAAATTACCTTAAAGTCTCGTTGGCCATGAACGACACAGTCCCAAAAGATGCAAACTGTCCATGTGAACTCACAAGAATAGTTAAAGAACTAGTTAAATATTAGGGAAGATATCTGACTATAAATATATCGGGCAAACTTGATGAGGCAACTGATTTACTTTGCTTCCACACTGAAAACGTTAGAGAAAAAAAAAGACCAGTTAAGATTCCGTCACCAATAATGATTCTTTTTCGCCAAGAGCCATTGTGGCTCTTCTTTTCACTAAATATACCGTCGCTGAAAATCTGCTGATATGTCTGCGTGCATAACTGACACATAACTTATACAAGATTTATTACGCTTTTGGTCACATCTCATTTTGCGAGCAGAAGTTTAATGCGCTTTTTCGACCTGCCAGGACAGGCGGACATTTGTATCAGTTAGAACTCCGTGGACGATTAAGTGCAATATAAAATTTGAGTCTGGGAGCTGAATACATGAATAAATTTTGAGCAGCTGACGGCAGATATCGGTATAAAGCATAATGGCTAGGTGTGGGGGAACAATTTGCTCTGCGATCCCTGAATAAAGCAACTCTGGTATAACTTTAGGTTGTCAAGACGGTGGAACTCAGTTGTATGTTTCCCTAGCCGGAAAGGACACGGACACATGTGGGAGCTTAAAGGATCCTTGTCGAACTATAGTCCAAGCAGTCGAACTTATTGGCAGGCAAAAACGACACGAAGGACACATTTGCCTAAACGGGACTGGAACCGAGGAACACCCTTTCGACTGCAAGAAGAACGCTGCCCATGATCAGAATCCGGGAATTTCCGCCATCAACAAGAGCGTATCAATTGAACGCTTCATGTCCACACCCTTCATTGCTTGTGAAAACGGATTTTACTTTCAGCGCAACGTGAAAATTAACTTGTTTGGGATCACTTTTATCAGTACTCCCCTTACATTTGATGACAGCAGACACGTTCAGCTCATAAACTGCTCTCATCAAAATACAAAAGTTGCTGTGACGATTATAACACAAACGATCCCAATCCTTCATTTCAATATCCAAGGTGCATCGTTTTCTCAAAACACCCATAACTGCGTGAAGATCTTGCTGAAAAAGAGTAGTTTGCATTCAGTAGTGATGAATATTAGCCATTCCAAATTTCAAGAAAATGGCATTCTTAGCACTGGAAATCACGTATCAGTTTCGGCTGTTATTTCGATAGCAACGGACGTTAAAACCCCTTCAGAATCGAATATTGTTCATATTTCTTGCTATAACGTCACCGGTGTAAAAAACAGGATCCCATTCTTAGTTCTGGATTTAGCCTCAGCGACGACTAAAGAAATATACAACCATGTTAGGATACTAAACAACAACTTAACAAAACCATCTGACGGAAAAAATAAACGCCTTGAGGATGGTATGTACATTTCTCAGGCAAGGAAAACTAACGTTGAATTTGTCGACTTGGTTTGCGCCAACAACAGCAATAAAATGGCACTTAGATGTATCAAGATCTTTTCTGACGAAGCCGAGGTACATATCGAGAATTCTTCATTCGTTGGGCATGAAGTGACGGGAGGAAAAGGAGGCGCGATTTCGGTTGCGTGTAACCAGCGTTCTTCTCTGTTTGTCAAAAACACCGCATTCGAGAAGAACAGAGCCGATATGGGCGGTGGGGCAGTTTTTCTCTACACTGAAAAAGGTATCCTTCGACTCAACTTCACCAATGTTAATTTCTCTAATTGTGAGGCCACGACCGACGGGTCCGCGGTGATGGTTGGAAAAACTGGCAAACTCAAAGCGAACCCAATATTGTATACTCTGCATGTGTACTTCAGAAACGTGCGAGTTAACGATTGTGTCAGTAAAAATAGCAGCATGTGCATTGTACTGAAAAGTGGAAACGTAACATTTGAAGAGTTCCATTGGAAGCATGTTAATACGAACATTGCGGGAGCTATATATATAGCAGGCACGGGAGGGAAGGCAGATGTGACACTATCGGAGTCGTCTTTCATCCGCAGCCATCCCAATGCAAGTGTTTTTGTGAGAATTGCATCGCTGGCGGATCACAAAGGAATCGTAAAAGTATTTAACACGTCTCTGTCCAACAGCCAAGACGGCGCTCTAATAATAAGTCCCAAATACAGAGTCATTCTATCCAATGTAACGATTTCCGATTGCATAACCGGATTACAGATATCCGATAGATGGGTAGTCAGTCACGACGATATCACTTTGAAGCCTGTCAACATCACCATCGAAAGCTGCATTTTTAAACATAATACCTACGACTTTTCTCTTACTGTGAGGGACTCCAATTGGGTTTCGCTCACAATCACAAACTCGCTTTTCACGGGCAGCTGGAACACTCAAGACCTCCACGGTCACGCAGTTCGTTTTTTCATGCCAGCTTTGAGGAAAAATAAAACCTCAAGAGCCACTATTACACTGGATCAAGTTATTTTTCACTCTCGTCCAGCCAGCAGTTTTGCCCTATTTTTTAAAGGCAAGAAATTTGTAACAATTCGCCGGTCAATATTTCGCTATTGTACCTCTTTTCGAAGAGAACTGTGGAATTGTGGTGATAGCAAGTCAGTTTACGAGACTGCCACAGGGGGTATTTCGATTCTGTCAGTCATCGATAAGCCGTTGAAACTAGGATGCGTGGAACGCAACAAATACAGCAACACCCACCCCCTGTGGAGATACGACAGTCATGTGGTATTTGAAGACAACGTCTTCCAAGAGAACGCTGGATTAATTGCGGGCGCGGTTTTTGTGAGTAACGGAAACACCACGTTTCGAAATTGTTCGTTTCAAGATAATTTTGCCACAAGAAAGACTGGCCAAGTTTATTCCGCTTACGGATCCGGCCGTGTAGAATTCATCAACTGTTCTTTTTCTAATAAACGAAAAGATATTGTAGCTATCGCAGGGAAAAAAATTAGAAACGTTGCTTTCTTTTACTCCGAAAGTGAAGGACCTTTGGTGTTTCGAAACACCTCAATGTTTTCGACCATTGCGCAAAGGCGTACATTTTCTGTTCTGGAGATTACTAATGGAGGTTACGTTGATATGGACAATAACACGAGCATTCACTGCAAAGGGAGTCAGCTATCACTTCAAAATGAAACCCATTTTATTTACACGCAAAGACGACAACACTATTGTCTAGCAAATATAACTGTTCTTAAGTTTACATGCAGGTTATGTTCTCCTGATTATTATAGTCTTCAAACGGGCAATTCTTATGGATTTACAATAGATGATTCGTTCCAGTGCCAGCCATGTCCGTTAGGAGCCACTTGTATTCGAAACGATTTAAATATAGGAGCCAAAGAAAACTTTTGGGGCTTCACAATTCCAGCCAAACACCCCGAGACACTGACGTTTGTTCCCTGCCCCAAGGAGTACTGCCAGTCTATGAACCCACTATCAACTGTGTCAGGGTACAACAGGTGCCGCGGTAACCGAACCGGTTTCCTTTGCGGTAGGTGTGCTCCTGGTTTTACTGAATCGCTGTTTTCTACTGACTGTCAAAAAGCAACACAACGTAACCTTTACCTGCCGTGGATAGTAATGATAGTGTTTTCGTTTGGATTGGCGGTATATTTCACGACGAAGCCACCTCTCTTACATTTCGTCGGAAGAGACTACATCTTATGGTTCTTGAAAAGGAAAAATAATGAAGCAGATACAGAACAAGACCGAGAACTGTTAGACAGTGGCTATCTGAAAATCGCTTTTTACTATTATCAAGTTGCCGATTTATTAATGGATAATTCTCTCGAGGAGTGGGTTCCCAGAGTCCCCTTCATCCATGCTATAGTCTCCGCATTCAATTTTGAAGTGCGTGCTGTTTACAAAGCAATCGATTTTCCTTTACCAGGATTAACTGCAGTGATGAAAGAGTTACTCCTTTCTCTTGTTGTGTTGACCACTATGGCAAACGTGGTTTTGTTTTATTGTTTTGGTCTGGTTATCAGTTTGGTGTGCAAAAAGGCGAGAAAGCCATCAGTGCCTTATTACATGGCAGTAATTTTGGAGATAGTGTTGCTTGGTTACGACAGACTGGCGGAAACGTCACTGGGTTTGATGCATTGTGTAAGAATTGGCTCTGAGCATAGGTTGTTCATAGATGGCAACACCTCTTGTTGGCAGACTTGGCAATATCTCCTCCTTGCTTACATTGTTGTGTTTGTAGTACCGCTTATCGCTGTCTTGTACTTCGGCTCCTCCAAGCTGTACATGTCCTCAATTTCTGCACGTCAATTTCTTGCAGCATGCGTTCTTCCCCTCCCGTTTCTAGTATATTGGCTCTTAAAATGCATTATTATAAGGAAACGA
Organism: Galaxea fascicularis; assembly: GCA_948470475.1. Classification (NCBI taxonomy): domain Eukaryota; kingdom Metazoa; phylum Cnidaria; class Anthozoa; order Scleractinia; family Euphylliidae; genus Galaxea; species Galaxea fascicularis. Next base: position 27,978,014 of record OX419342.1, on the reverse strand, counting down.
AAAGATGACAACGAAGAAGTATGCGCGAGGTCCTTGAACAACGATAACACTGAAGTAATGAAAGTCTTGCATGAGCCATTCCGAGCTCCCATTGGCCAGGATCAAGGCACTCTTTACTGGGAGAGCGTGCTGATTGGTCGACGGCTCATCCTTCTTACATTCCACTCCTTCATCCCAAATGCCATGCTCCGTTTTTTCTTCATGGCTGGTGCTTGTGACTTTATGGCTATTCATCACATCGTGAAGAATCCCTTTCGAGACGCCACAGCTAACAAAGTTGAAGCCGCCTCCCTTATAACCTTATCTATTATTGCTAAAATCAGCCTGATCAAAGCCACCCTGCTGTCTTCTGGAATAAGTGCCAAGGGAGAAAATAAACTGTACATCGAGCTGATGGGATGGTACGAGTTGGCTGCCATGGGAATTGTTCCCGTCATTCTCTGTTTATTGGCTGTTGTAGCTTTCCTTTCACTGATGGTGCGTTTGGTTGTTAATATAGTAAAACGAATTATTAATCGCGTTCGAACAAATGGCAGACTCCACCCATCTCTTGCAGAGTTAAGAGAGCCTTTACTTGATAACCAAAGAATTAATTCTTAATAAGATAGTTCGGGATAAAACACCAACCGCATCCAGTCACTCAAGTGAGTTTAATTCGCATCCCAAAAGCAAGAACAAATGTAAGGATTTAACACTATGGTAACTAAAGGACACTCAGAGTGCAGTCGCAAAATATTTGTTATACGATATAATGTAGTCTTAAAAAGAAAATAAACCAGAAATGATTTAGAGAAAAAACCTTGATGTAAAAGTAGAGTTGCTAATCCAAATAAAACGTCAAGGAAAAGAAAATCGTCCGAAATCATAAGATGGGTGCGAACGTTTGTTCACTACCTTTCAAAGGGGCTCATGTCAGTCCTTTGTCAAAGAAGTAGACGTACCTTAAATCTATGAAGGGGGTAGTTTCTAAAGAAACTGTGGTGCTGCGTCAATGGGGAAGTAGTACACAAAAATTTGGTATTATCAACACAGTTGATAGTATAAATTGACCACCCTATACTAACAGCTGACATTTCGAGCGTTAGCCCTTCGTCAGAGCGAATCGTGTCACTAAACGTTTGTATGGATTTTGAGCTATGTTTTAGCCTGCAGTGCAGGCGGTTTTGGTGGTTTTCATCTTTCGAGTGTTTAGCCGCCATTTTGGTTTCGTTGCAGACTGGGAGAATTGGGGCGAGAAAGCGATGCGAGAATGTCGGAGGGGGTGGAGGGCGGGGAAGGAAAAATAAACCGCCTGCCCGCAGAGGCTGTATTGACCGCATTTCCGGATGTCGTTCGTTAGCCAATGAAAATGAAGTAATTTCATAAAATCTGCTTCCGACAAAAACAAAGATAGAACATACTATAACCGCAGTTACAGAGCGGAGCGAAACGATGACAAAGACACAACCGTAATTAGAGCGGATTTTAACGCTCGATTTCAAGTGTTGTATAGCTCTCTAAGAAGCAACAATACTAAAGAAAGGATAAAGAGACGAATAGTCGCAAAAGAAACACAACATCTTGCTACAATGAAGATTATTATATCTACGCGGCTTAAATTCCTATCTTGATAACATGAGAGAGGCTGTACTGTCACTGAACGCACTGAAACGAGCCAAACCAAAGCTACACAAAATGCTTCAGAGGGCATATAAAGGGCCATAGTCGCTAAACAGAAACAACAAGGGTCAAAACAAACAGGCGATAAATGCAGAATTTAAACCCAGAAATGACCTTTGGTATCAAAATACATAACATGCGACTTTAGGACACGGCTGTTTCAATCACTGTCATCATCATGCTATCCCCTAAACCACCGTCTTGCCCCGCTGAAAACAAGCAAGAAGCCAAATCGGTCAATAGAACCGAGACAGAAGCGGCAAACACGCAAACAGGAGTCGTGTAGGCCTTCCAACCCCATTTTACCACATCTTCCAATCTAGCACTTGCAAGTGATGTCGCCGTCAAACCCATTAAAGATGCTTCAGTCAACTGATCTTGTACGATGCTTTTCAGAGGACAGACGACAACCACACACGCAGCTTTCGACGATAATATTTCTTTTACACGAATCAACAACTGAAAGATGAGGTTTTTACCAAAGCCCGTCGGAAGAACTGCTACCAAATCCTTTCCGTGTACAAGTATCGAAATGGCTTTTTTTTGCTCGGGATGTAATTCACGTGTCATACCCAGCTCAGAGAGAAATAAAAGAGCTTCTTCGAGAGCAGCATCAAAGCTTCGCTAGTCCGCCACTTTTCTCCCACGGAATAAGCGGTAAAAAAACTACCTTTAATTGGCAGGTATCAATCTGCTTGAGCTCTACCGCACCAATCAGAGACTCCGTTCGCCCACGAACGGAGTTTCTCAAACGAACAATGAGTGCGGGCAGGCGGTTTATTCTTTCCCCTCCCCCTCCCCCCTCCTCAATTTTTGTTTCTTTCTCCCACTGGCTTGGGAAACTTTTTACCTCGCCCCAACTCTCCTCTGTTTTCCTAATTCAAGATGGCGGCCTGAACAACCGATGGAAATATCCACTCGCCCCCGCCAAAAACCGCCTGTACTGCAGGCTAGCTATGTTTCAAGGTCCATAACTTGGTCTCTGTTCAACCTAAAAGAATCAAACTTGGTCAAACGACCAATCTCAATGTTATCTTTCATGTGATGGTGTCAATTTATCGATTACTTCAAAATGTGAAACTCGCCCCAGTTCCCTTTGGAATTTCGGAACGGCCAATTTCATCGACAGTCAACACTAGAAACGTCACAAACGGACAAGAATCACAGAATTCCATTCATCTTCATCCTCATAATCACGTAGTCAAAAGTATCATTTTTCAAAACTTTAAATTACTTCCACTAATTTCCTTCAAACGCGACAAAAACGTAGGCAACTTTTTAGTTAGAAGCGCACTTAAAACTAACAAGCAACCCGGCACCTTAATTTCAAATGCGTGCGCTCACGATGTAAAACTTGTCCTTTCACTCTTAACACTAGCAAAATATCGGGACCTGAGAGATCTGTTAAGATCACCGATCGTTTCACATGTACCTCCACAAATGTCATTTATTGCATAACCTGTACGTTATGCAATAAATTATACTTTGGCAATAATTATACAAATTTTTGTATACTTTGAATTTAGTTATCTAAAGACCACTGCATTTTAAGACTTTGAAGCTATTTCTGTCATCCTTAGAAACATCTTATGCATATCTCTTGGATTATGGAACCAGCACTTGGTGCTCTGTTCTCTGCTAAAATTAAGTTCACCACTTGAATAAAGACTGCACGCATAACTTGTGTAATGTCATACATTTGCGTAGATCTAAATAATTAATTTAACAGCTGATTTTCGATGTTGAAATGGTTTTTTGTGAATTCAAAGAAATTGATTTTAAGACTAATGTAACTTCCCCTTTATGCACCAAGCCCTCCAATAAAATTTCTCAAAGTTGACAAAGGAATAACCTTTGATAACACTTTTGAATGTATTGGAGATTTCCCTTAAACAAACAATAAGAGAACAAAAATATTAGGCCTGACTGCAAATTTAACATTTGTTTTTCATTCTACGGAGGCAATAAGTCTAACTTGTAAGCATTACATATTGTCATCCTTACATAACTTTACAACTCCTTTGACCACCATGCGAAAGACAGCATTTATTATAAAAAGTTATAGCACATCATAACAGTGTAAAAGCACTCATTATAAATTCCTTAAGGTTCATATACTGTATACAAGTTATTTAGATTTCAAGTTTTTCCCTCTGATCTCACTGACATTGATTTCATAGTAAGTTCTTGTCCAGTGTTAAGTTGGTCTTCAATCCAGATGGCAAGTCCTACTTGATAGCACTTGGCCCAAATCTTGATGGGAAATTCTACCACTGGCACATTATGATTGAGATTCTTCTATGTAACCCAGGTAACTGAGGACATTGTGAATATATGCCGGCAAGTAAGCATATGTGGAGTACACAGACATCCCAAGAATTGTCACCAATGTTGCATCTGTGACATACAAGTTAAGAAGCCCACAACATAAATGACACTAGCGATCTACAACGAGTTGCAAAAATACTTGAGACACTGTACGCCATTTGGCCTTGAATGATGTTTCCATGATCTTCCGCTTTCCCTCCCCCCTCCCCCCCTCTTATCAAAGTTGTTAACGGTGCAGCACCATGCTCAAAACTTTGAGGAACAACTTTGAAAGGGGGAGAGGGAGGGGGTGAGTATTGCATGTCACAGATTTGTTAGCAGCAGCGTTTTAGAGGAAGAAGAGACGTTTTTGATGGCGAATGTCTCAACAATTTTGCAACTGGTTGTAGCTCTTTTCTCTGAGTACTCTGGTTTCTCCTCTCCCCAAAAATCAACATTTGATTTGATTTGATTTAGAATTGATTTGATTTAGGCTTCCCAATTAGTTGAACCTCTGTTCTCGGCGAGAAGGGTTTGACACTTAAATAAAGTGACGACAATGATTATTATCATTATTACCGGTATTACTATTATAAAGCAGTGCAGTGCATTGAGCTTTCAACATACGTGGATATCTTGATTATTGTTGATCGGTTTAAAATAGCTCTATCGTAAGTATTAAAAACTCATCATCATCATCAAGAGGAGAAAAAACTCAACTCCATATCGTTAAAAAGGGTAGGTCCACCGCTGTCGTGGAACACAAACACAAACATATTTCGATACTCATGCATCATAAAAAAATTTAGCTGCATGATGATCAAGTACGTATACTTGATCTATTAAAAACCAACTCAAATCTATCGCAATTTTGAAGAAAACCTCGACACAAAGGATACTAAAAATTGTTCTCTCCCAAGGCTCAAGCATATAAATACCCGTGGTGACTTGATATTGGTAATTTTTCAGCGCAAGCCACTCTCGAACCTTTTGAAACATGGCGTCCTTGTTGTAAACTCTTTTCCCTATCGCGAGGCACTTCAAGTATCACTATCACAGTGTATCTCTTAAAGAAAAAGCCGCTGACAAAAGAACGCTATTTCGTGGGCTTTTAAAACACGCTGTTTTGTAGTCAGCAGTTAATCGTCAAAACCAAAATCAGCAGAATTCAGTAAAATGGCTGAGCATTTCCAATATGAAAACGAATTGAAATCACCCACGATAAGTTCATCGCTACTGCCTTGTCCTCTCTGTAAAAACAAGAGAAAGAGTTTCACTTGCGAATCGTGCATTGAAAGTGGAAAGTTTGGCCATTCTAATGGAAAATACACCGAACGGTAAGGCACTTTGTTGCAAGGTTTGTATAGCCAGACTTTATTTGTAAATACCTAACTCCAAACAGCTGTTTTTGTTTGTATAGAATTCTGTTTTGTCGATTGCCGGTGGCACAAATGTACTGGTATTTTTTTCGAACAGGTACGAGGAGAAGCTGAAAAAGTTTGAGGTTTTAAAAAAGTTAAAGAATGAGTACGAAAAACGGTAAGCTTAAGCTCAAGCTCAAATGAAATTTCAATCTTTTAACAAAGGCCCATCTTTTTAACTTGTAACAACATTTGTGCTTGCGTGTGTTTGAACTGATTTAGTTAGGGTCATTCCACTGTACTCAGTATGTGCCAGATATGCCGAGAAATACTATTCTGTTCTTCTGTTATTACAGTGTACTGGAAGTGTTAGAAAACAGAGAAGAGACAGAGAAATTGGTATATTTAATATTGTTGTTCATTTAAATAGATTTTAAAATTCACTGGTGATTAAAAAAATAATAAAATGCTAGCTGTCTTGCTCTTATTGTGTTTTTTTCCTTTGTGGAACAGTGGTGATGTGTTATGGAAATCATAACACTATATCTAATATTTTTAGGCCAGTACTTGAAAGAAAACATGACCTAATTTATGTGGTACTCAAAATGGCGTATTTTGCCATCAAATGTTTTGCGTTTGAATAGTTGTTTAGTCAACATTCACACCATTGTATCTATTAACCAGACATAACTTTTTTTTTACATTAATTGATACATTAAAATTTTAAGTTTGAAAGAATGTTAATTTTATTGGACTTTGACTCCCCCAAGCATCAAGTGAAATGCACTTTACTTTAAGAGGTAATTTTTTTTCCATTGAGTTACAACAGAACACAATACAATCTTTAATGGTGTTAAGTTACCATAAATTGACGAAGCATGATTGAACAGATGTGTCTAATCCAGATAATGATTGTTTTTGGTTACATTGGCTGATGTTGTGAAAATCTGAGTGGAAGTCATGATCACAGTCAAATTCCATACCTTAACTGATTATCCACACAGGTTGTTGAAACTAAATGAGATGATCATGTTTCACCAAACTATTGCAGGACAGACAATTTATTTTTACATACATTATTATTTGATAAATGGATTGGTGACTTGGATAAAGTGTAAATAATGGAGAAGCATTCTCAAGTTGAAATACTCGGAAAAAGAATTTTCCGAGCCCCGGGGCTCGGACCACGAGTCTCCCATAACTCAGTGGTTAGAGCGTCCAACCGGTATATCTGGAAGGTCATGGGTTCGACTCCCGTTGGGGGTTCAGAAAATTGTTTTTCCAAGTATTTTGACTTGAGAACGCTTCTCTGTTATTTATACATTATTATTGTTGCACAAGATAGTTAATGAGAGATAATGACTTTGTTGCTTCACCATTGAGGGTATAGTTATATGTGGGAGGCCACAGAACATATTCAAGTTATTTATCCATCTGTTGCTTGTATTTCTCTTGATTGTAGAATTTTGACGTGATATCCAGGAGACAAAATGTTCTTTTACTGCAATTGGTTGTGCGAGAGGCAGAAGAGGAACTCTCTTCAGGTGAGTGCCTGCCTCAACTGAAACAAAATAGAAAACATGCTTTTATTTGCATGAATTCAGTTTGACATCCAGTATGTGGTGAACCTGTGTTTGGTGAACAGACATAAGAAAATGTGATCATTTTGTGTTATACATGGTAATCATTTTTGTGTTAAAATCTTATTTTTTTTCTGGAATCGTAGAAACTTGTGCGTTGGGTGAGCTGCAGAGGTTAAATGATTTGTTAAAATCAAAGCAAACAGAGCACCAACACAAAACACAGCTACAAGTGAAAGAGCTTCAACAAAGTCAGGTAATTTACTACAAATGTTAAAGTGGAAAAGTTTAAGTATTCCTATTTGTTTTATCACAATCTAGCCTGACTGAAACTTAACCCTACCTTTACTTCACAGGCTGCCATAGTAAAAAGTAAAAGAGAATTTGAGGCAGTAGTGGACAGACTGTGCAAAGCTCGCAGACTCAGTATATCTCAGATACAGAAATACTTATTTCCTATCCAAGTTAGTCCTGTTCATCAAGTTTTGGGTACCCCTCCCATGAAGGACTGTGCTCCTGAGAAAGCACAAGGTAACTTCTGTATACATTTGTGGCATTGTTTGAAACTGGTGTTACAGTTATTTAATAGGGTCATAATTAATTGATAATGTAGTAATGCATATTTGAATTTGATATCAGCTGTGACAAGAACCATTAGTTCATGTGACAGCCAATTAACATATTCAATTTTCAAGTTATCTGAAAAGACCCTTGGGGAAAGATACTAAATAGTATGTATGTGATCTTTCTTTGGTCAGACATACAGTGTGACATTCAAAGTGATGAGGATGATGATGAGGATCGGCAGTCTCAGCTTGCCGAAGCAACACGAACCTCGTACATTGAAGGTCGCTGGGTATCTGAAGTGGAGAATGTACGTATGGAATGCAGTATAAATGATGCATATCTACCAGCCAGTGGAAATTACTCTGTTTATCATGAATGGGGTTTGTATGTGATTTTGCTGTTGTATTAGCACTGAGGGGGGAGGGGAAGGGGAGGGGTTAGGGACAGATCAGAGATACTAAGGGTGTGTTCTAAGAAAAGCAGTTGGATGCCCAAAATCTCTAAGCCTTTAAAATTCAAGCTGCAAGCATACAAGGCTAGTCACTCAAAAGCAAAAGTAAGTCACTAGGTGTGACCAGGCGCTGTTACAGCGCAGCCCTGGATACTGTGAAACTTTCAGTTTTCTTCAATGCTTTGCCTGCATAACAGAAAGTAAATACTTTCTGTAATTATCCACGTACACATGAGGGACTTTTTAGGTTTCAACAATGAGCAGCATATGGCACAAGAGGAACTATACACCCCATTCCTCTTATAGCTTCTCTGCTCTCAAATTTTCGTGTAAACTGCTCATGATATATCTTCAGTCCCTTTCTTTAAGAGCGCCCCATCAAGAACTTCCTCATTCTTATGCCCCTTTGTTTGTCCTAATGGAAAACTTGTGTATAATATAAAATTAGGGTCTTTTTGATGAATTAAACTTTGTTCTAAACTTAAAACAAAAATATCTTTCTTTGTTGTTGTTGGTGTTTTTTTTTTTACATCTTATCTTGCAGTTAAGGCTCATAGGAATGGATCAAGAGGACCAGGTAAGAAATTTGTGGATTCCTTTTTGAGGCCATGGCAAAACTAGTGGGAAACGTTTCCAAAGAAGACACCTGAAAGCGTGTGTTGTTAAAACCATTTTATGGTGCGTTTTTCCTTTTTTGCATAGAATAAGATGACATTGAAAAAAGGATGCAAGCATTCATTTTGAAATGTGCATCTTTTGTTGCATCTTCTGCTCTAGAAACCTGGCGAAAACCGTGATTTCAACTATGTACTTGTAAATCATGTCACCGCATTTTTTTGCTTCTCTTACAGCATCAGATGAAGAAATCTCTGTAAGAAACCCAGCCTTCATGGTGACCGCAGCTCTGACACACGCTTGTCAAATAGTACAACTTATGGCTTATTACTTGGATGTGAATTTACCAAAAAGAATAAACTACAGGTGTGGTACGAGTCCCAGATTGTGAATGTTAAACGTCGTGCTACTGATTGTAATTTGTGTACTTGTGTTGCTGTTTATGTTGCAGTGAATTTTGTCATCACGAACTTAGTAAAAGGGACTTCAGAAACGCAGTTGATCGATTAAACACAAACGTGTTACATCTGTGTTTTACTCAGGTAAGAAAGACATTACAACGATGGGTGCCTTCTGTAACATACGTTGTTTGAGCAACACTCAGTATGGGTAACCTTTAGTCCTTCCGGAAATCTGGACGATCTTTTAACCGATTGAAATGCAAATTTTGTTCAATATCCCGCTTTTTTTGCAATGCCCCTGGGCCCGGTTGTTCGAAAGCCGATTAACGCTAATCCAGGATTAAAAATTAATCAAAGAGCTTATTATTATTTTCTCTGTCCCCAAATGTTGTTTTATACCGATATTCTGCAAAATTATAGATTAGGGGAAGTCAATCCTGAAAAACAAAAAGCAGCGAAAACAACTTTCATCCAAAGTTAAAAACTGCAACCAAAGTTTACGCTAATCCTGGATTATGTTAATCGGCTTTCGAACAACCGGGTCCAGAACTATGCTTTGTTTCCGTCCCAGAAAACTTCCCTTGTCTCCCGATTTTTTTTCCGCCGAAAGAAACCTTGTTAGGGTGTCGCACCCCGTATTACTCTTTCCTCCATGGTTTAGTATAGTTTTAACTTTCAAAAAACAAAACTGAAGAAAATTGGTCTTGATTTCTCAATAAACTGAATTTTTGATGATGTTCTGATCCATGTTAATTTATATTTACTAAAATGAGTGGTCTGAGTGGTTACACGACTGGAAGAAAACCGGGAAGAACCTGCATTTAGGAACTTTTCACTCGCCCGTATTCACCCAGATTATCTCCCTCCTCTTCCCACCACCCCTCCCATCCGCATTGTTCTCCCCTGGCGAAACAGAAAGCCATAAGAAACGCGGGACTTACTGTAGTTTATAAGCAACCCAATGCGTGTTTTACTGGCTGCGTAAGTTTAAGGGGGAAGTGGAAATTTCGTCGTCCAGCCAAGTGTTGCCTTGGACACTAAAGTTATTTTGCATCGTTGATGTGTTTTAGCATGTAGAACCCTCGCTTCTTCACCCCAAAAGAACTTTACACAATCTCTACACTTGTGTCAATTCACTCCATCTTGGCAGGTAAGTCGCTGTGCTTTTTTTTTCTTATCAATACGTTGTCAATTAGCCAAGGCGAGATAATATGACATGTCATCAACTAGAGACATTGTCAAGTATCATGGAAAGTATTATGGCTATCGAAGAAGTTTATTGTAGGTTACCACTGAAGAGTGATGATTCTTTTAATAGGGAGCTTAAGCAACGACGACGGCAACGAAAACGTCATTTCAAAATACAACTTCTCGTTTTTGTAACTCTTTCGCGATTATTCCCATTTGTTTAACGCGAAAAATGCTGGCGAGCTGTACAGGGTCTTAAACTCATCACAATAGATAAGCTTGGGGAATGGTGCCTGAAGTAAGGAAGGTGGGGCCACGAATCTCTCCTCGCCGAACGCGAAGGGTATCCATGACAACCCTGTGAGCGGCAACCACCAGGCACCGTCACACTGTCAGAACAGTGGAAACAAAGATACTCACCTAATACTTACCATGCCAAAAGGGAGGGGCGGGCTGGGAATAAAACTCAGCAAACTATCCCGTGGCGAAAGCAAACGTGGAATGACTTGACATCCGAAGCCGAACTGTCAACCGCGCTCGGACTCCTGCGTAAAGCCCCAAGTCACCCTGCACCAAAGCCCAGGGAGCGACCGCTGGCCAGCATTGTTTCGCGTTTAACTTGGCCTAAATTACATTTAGCCACATTAAATTACTGTGAACGGTGTTAAAATTTAGAAAACGAAAGAAAAACTTGCCGTCATGGGCTCACGTTCTCTTTGATCATTTCACGTTGTTGTTTCGGAGAGGACGGTAAAGAAATTTACCAAAATGTAAAACGCACCTGCAGAGCGATTGTTTTTGCTCATTAATCCCATTGTTTTGTGGCGTTCTCGTTGTCGTCGTGGTCGTTGCTTAAATCTCTAATATATTTGGTGATGACGGTAATATTCTTTCATGGTGTTTGCTTCTAGGGGAGGCCCATTTGAGTGTCACCCCGAGCTAATATCGATTACCAACGATGACGAGGACAGCGATAACAGTGATAAAACCGATCTGGTTTCGGAAGAAGCGAACAGTGAATCGGACACCGAGTGGGAAAATTTACCCGCGAACTTAGTTCATACCACGGAATCTTCCGCTCCACTCGGACCCCTGAAAGGTTCAATGTCGCAGTCTACTTCATCGGCGGAAGATGGCCAGAAATCGCAGGAGCCCGCGACAGCAGCGAGCTTAGTCAGTTCAGCGGCTGCTTCTGTCGCTGCTTTATGGCCGTGGAAGAAATAACGCCGAGAACACTTGATGGCTACAGTCTTTCATCTTTTATCAATTTTCAATTGCTTCCTAGCCTAACAAGCAAACTACGAGAGTTATTTATTTACATGTTTATAGACATGTGTCCATGTCTACGTCTACTCTCAATTGCTAAAACAAGTATTTTCTTCTCACAACCCCAGACTAATGAAAACACCAACGTGCTCCGATCTTATTTGAAAACGTCTGTTTTTCGTCCACATTCCACTTCCGTTTTATTATTTTTGTTCGCAATCCTTACCCAACCAATGGAAATTGTGTCATCGTCATTGATTTCGTTCCTTTTCGGCGTCCACCCCTTTGATAAACCTGCTTTCCTCCGCAGAGGCCTCTTTGTGTCACAAGGAGACTGGGGAGAAGGGAAAAAGAGCACGAGGTGGGCGATGGGAAGGCGAAATGGAAGGAAAGAGACCTGCTCCCGCCTTTACCTCTTCCCATCGTCCCCCGCGCGCTTCTTATTTTGTTGTCTGGAGGAGCCTCTGCGGAGGAGAGAGTCCTTTTTTCAAAAACTGCTATTTTGGGGGTGTGGGGTTTGTGCACTTGTGCATCTGAGACCCAACGAAATAAAGATTTCTCTACTTTCACGGAAACAAAAAGGATCGGAAAACTGTAGACGAGTAACATCAAGTGACAGTAGTGAGTGATGCGTAGATGCGAACATTGAAATGCCTTACGCGTCGCATTTGAGTTGAAAAAGTATATTGAGGTTTGAATCGACTCCACTGGATTGGAACGTTTTAAATTTTATGTTTAATAAAAGATCAAAATTTGAGACCATTATTTAAATATAAAGTAACTATGACTTGAAATTACATGAATGACTATAGCGCTTGCCATGTAGCGAATATTTGATCAGAACAAAAAGACGCATCGAAAGATAAACATAAAATACCCGAGTTTTGATTGAGTTTTTAGGCGGTATAAGCGGCGACTCTATTTTATTAACACGACTTTGGAGTTAGCCATCAATCCAACTGTACGCAGCACTGGGTTTTTAAAAACAAAATCATAGAAATGAAATCAGTTTTTTTTTTGTATTTCATGTTTATTTAACGAACGCAGAAGTACAAGAATTCAAACTCGTTGACAACCCTGACACCACCATCATATATGCAAACTCTCCCGGATACAAAAGGAGTCTCCTGGTATCCCAGACGAGACGTCAGATCTCCCCGATAAAAGCGATTTGTGGTCTTAATTTTGAAAAGACGCTTATGGCGGTTTTAAACTACAAGTAAAAGTTTTCCAAAACTCCACTGAGAAATATCAGAAATTTATTCTGTGAATGAAACAAGTGCAAGAGTGTGAACTCGTTCCCTCCCTAACCTATCTAGACTGTTATAAAGTATACATACTGTTATAAATTATACATTAATGTCGCTAAACTGAATGTAAATGTTTTCCACCTGTGTTTTCCCCATACCAGTGATCTCGGTGGAACTAGCAATGATTGGACGTTTTCCCGCGCTTTCCACGGCGTTGTATCATAGAATCCACGGTTTCCCGCGCTTTGGGCCGGTTGCAAAGAGCGTTTTTCTCGGGCTTGGCACCGCTTGGCACTAGTTCCACTGGTTCCACGTTTTCGCGCGCTTTACACAGGTTACAAGGTTGTTAGTTTTCTCGCCCTTTGCACAAGGTTGGCCGTTCTTTATACTTGCCTTGCAAGGCAGGCAATAATTGGCCATGGGGACCCATGGGGCACCGAAACAATATTAAGTTACATTATTAAATAACTGTTTATTGAATTCATAATTTCAAACTTCTGCACAAAAATATTTAATATATTATTATTTTATTACCCAATCTAGAATTTCACTCTTCTGTTGTCCTCAAATTATGCTTGTCGAGAACGGAAAAATCACAAAGTTAGTTGCTTTGCCACAAGGTGGGCGTACTGACGGGAACGAATACTGAATTTACTCGAGCGTGATATAACTTCGGAGTCTAAAAAAATAATTCTTTTTGAATTGCCTGTCGCTTGCAAAAATATATGTACACTGATATGTAGAATACATTAATTGAAATTGATTGAGGCACAAATTTACAGTGAAGGTTCCCTTTTTGACCACGTTCAGTTTTACCCATTATATTTGTGTTGTGACACTATTTCAACACGAAGAAATGTTCCACAACCTGCAGATCTTGCGTACGTTGCAGGCTCTCAGGTAGTGGGTAGTGAAGGCGAGCGAAGACCGAGTGGGAGCAGTCCGCTCGATTTACTTTGCTCGTTTTCGCTTGTTATCGTTCGTTGCCCTCCACCATGTGAGATTCTAGAATGTGCTAAATATTACCCGGCGATATCTTCCATCCATCCTAAGCTGTCACCCCCCGAAATTCTACTACTGTACTTATTTGAAAATGCTTCTCACAACCAACGCATCGTTGACGATTGAGTGTTTTCCCTGAGGAGAAAACCAATAAAAATCTACAAAATTTGACATTCTGTTGTAGCGTTCCGTTTTACTCGCCATGTTTGGCTCTCACTTTCTGCATGAGCTCCAGATGTTGTCGAACAATTTCCTCCACAACAGACGGATCAGCTAAGGTAGAAACGTCACCCAATTCATCTGGTTTGTCTTGAGCGACTTTTCTCAAAATCCGACGCATGATCTTTCCTGATCGTGTTTTAGGCAGACCTGACACCACCTAAAGGAGATAACACACTTTTTAGAGACGGATATTTTTACGGAAAAATTACTTTGTAAATTACAAGCCTTCAGACATGTTGACGGAGAAATCAAGGAATAGTCGTTATGTATTTTACCTAGTCTCCTCCGCGTTTTTAGGAAGTCACGCAAAAAGACGGCTGCAATGGAGACTAGTAATTTACCTGGATAACTTCCGGCACAGCAAAGGATCCTATCTTCTCTCTGACAATGGCCTTCAGATCTTTCCTCAATTCCTCCGCGGTTATCTTGGCATCATCTTTTAATATCGCATACGCATAAATACCTAACAAGACAACATTAGGTACTTTAATTGTAAGGTGTTCAAGAACAACCAATCACAGTGCGTTCAGTGCACCGTATTGGGCTGGGGTATTGCGGCAAAACTTGCAGGGAAATGTTACTTTTCATTGACGGCGCTTGGAAACATGTGTCTTTGGATACATACTCGAGGCACTTTCGTTCCACTATTAACATTTTCATTTCCTATTTGCTTCGTTGTTACTCACATACTTGTTGAATCAATTTCACTTTTGTAATTTAACAATATTGTAAATTTCTTGTAATTTTTATTTCCAACCGGCTCTTGTTGTATTTTCATATTATCTGGACCCAAGCAACTCGATTAGCTTTGCTACCGTCGAGTGGGTATGCATTTCAATTTATACTTGTCTAATGTTGTAGTAAAGTAGTTGTTGTGATATCAGTTCACGTTCGAATGTGTCTTTTTTCTTTCTGCAGCATGAACAACAAACAAACCTTCTCCTTTGATTGGATGTGGAAACCCCACAACTGCCGTCTCCGCCACTGCACTGTGGTTATCCTAAATGTCCAAAAATAAGAACTAGATGTTTAAAGCAACTAAACTGGTTGTAGATTAAGAGTCTTTTCCAGTAATAACTTAGTCGCGACTGTTTGTAGGACTCTATCAATTTGGCTGAAAGAAGAGGACAAACAAATAACCCAACAATTTCCGGAAACATCTTTTAAAAAGACATGGTTTGATGCTACTCTGGTTTGAAATTTGATGAATGTAACTTAAAAAGTTACAATTCACGACCCAACGTTTCGACACTCCTGTCTAGTGTCTTCATCAGGGGTGATCTAGTGTTGCAAAAAGGAGCCTTTTATACGCTTACTAATACACCATTTTACTAATAATCAGTTCCAGGTGAATTGTGGGTAGATCCAGTCCTTTGTGGGGGCAAACGGCGATTTAAAGACGTAATTTGAAATTGTAATTTTGAACGTTTGCCCGCTTAAAGGACTGGATCTACCCACAATTCACCTGGAACTGATTATTGGTAAAATGGTGTATTAACGACCTTTTGTTTTGATGAGGTGTAAATAGGTGTCAGGTAAAAGGCCGCCATCGTCACGGATTAAAGGAGCGTGGGCGGAGTTGATGTGCCAAGCTTCCAAACAAAGCCGTTGATGGTACCGCCGGTTAGTGGTGATAATTTTGGAATTATCCCACGCTATTGTATGGTTGGTTTGGCAAGCATGTTCCGACAAAGCGGAATTTTCCTTTTTGCAAAGAAAAACTGCTTTTTCATGCTCTTTTAAACGCGTGCCAAGCTGACGCTTGGTCTGTCCGACGTTGGGCTCCTTTTTGCAACACTAGATCACCCCTGATGAAGACACTAGACAGGAGTGTCGAAACGTTGGGTCGTGAATTGTAACTTTTTAAGTTACATTCATCAAATTTCAAACCAGAGTAGCATCAAACCATGTCTGATTGTCCACCTGGTTGCAGTGTGAACTTGAACATACCTCATCTTTTAAAAAATTGTGGTACACACGTCTGAGAATGTTCTGCCATAAGCGACGCATTCCTACGCAGACTAGTAGCGTCAACTATGTTGCGTTTTGGAGCTGAAAACATTTTAATGGGATGTTTTTATGTCACTTTAGGGTACGGTCAAATATCAAAAAAAGAGTTTTATGGGAACGCAAAACACCATAAACCATCATAGAACCCTTATTGGTTTACCATGGCATCTTCAATTTCTGCTGTTCCCAGCCGCTTGCCGCTAACGTTAATGACGTCATCCATCCTTCCCGTGATTCTGTAGTCTCCATCCTTGTCACGCAAGGCTCCGTCACCAGTGAAATAGAAACCTGCAATTATGGAAAAATCAAGCGACAAAGTAGTCAATAACCTGTTATAAACTAAATAAATTTATCTGAATAGAATAGAAATAAAATCATTAAGTGGCAAACAATACCTTTGAATGGATTGTAGTAGGTGTCAAGGAAGCGTTGGTGATGTCCATATATCGTGCGTGACATACTGGGGATAGATGTGCTCATACACAGGGCACCTTTTACGTCATTTCCCATCAGCTCTCGGCCCTGCAGTGAAAATGAAGTGAATGAAAGAAACTGGATAATAGTGAATGGTACCCAATGTGCATTAGCAGTTGTTGATTTCAAACTTCGCTTTATTTATCTCGGTACTCGACCTATTTTTTTCCCATGAAAACCACTGAAAGTTTGGGGTGTGGCCTATCCACGGGTAAATGCGGTAAACAGAAAACATCATGACCTTTGATTGGGTGCTCTAGCAACAGAACTACAGGGAGTCAATAACAAAGGTGCTGCACACAAACCACCTCGATAGTAGTTCGACTAGAATTTCATTGATGAAGAAGTACAAAACTTTTGTGCAATGTTGTATATACGAAAGCAAAATATGTGGACCTGTTGATATAATAATTTTACAGACCATATCTATAACATAATGTCAAATCGGCACATTTGTGTATCTTATGTAGTACCTTCTCATCAAAAATAACAGGTTTTACACCAAAGAAAGGCCTTGTGGGATACTCTGGTTTAACAGGTGAATCATCAGGGGCTGGTCTTGGAGAAAGAAGGATACCACCAGTCTCTGAGCATATTGAGAGAAATGAAGTTAAGTCAGGAATTTGAGTTTCAGGTTAAAATAAAAAACAACTAACCGCAGCATGGGCTGCTGACAGCAGATATAAACAGATCAAATACCAAAACATTGTATCATAGCCTTGGGTAGACAATCACTCATCTATGATTCCACTCACACACTGAAAGAAATAGCTTGTTAGGTAACAAGATTTGGAGAACCTGCAGACTGGTCACAGGACTTTCTACTCCTTCACAAGCATCAATGAAAACCCCATGTACATCCTATTATCATTTATACCATGTCTTTTGTATACATTTGACTCAGCATTGAGAGATTAAAAGCCTGAGTGATGTGCTTGAAGCTTTGGCATAATATTTCATTGATATCAATGATCATAAAAAGTCACACAACACTCAAACTGAACTGATTACTGGTATTATTAAATCATTATTATACTGAAAGTGAAAGTGGACACAACTTAGGCATGCATACGATTTTATTGAGTTGAATTTTTTGTAGTAAAGGTTTTCTTCAATAAAATTGTTATTATTCTCACCAGTTTGCCACCATGTGTCCACAATAACACACCGCTTCTCTCCAACAACCTCATTATACCAGTGCCACGCCTCAGCATTGATTGGTTCACCAACTGTAAAAAGAAAAGGAAACACTAAGGAAATCAGGAACCTCTATTGAAAGGAACTGCAACTTTAGAATGTATCTATAGAACAGAATACAGATAACAAATGCCTAATATAAAATGCACATTTTATCAGTCTCTGAATGTCCATTATTAAAGGTTTGAAATGTTCCAGAGTGAAAAACTCAACTGAACTGAACAGTTAGAGAAGAAAGCTGAAAAAAGTGACCACAGCAGAGTAAAATAGAAAATAAAAGACAAAACGACACAATAAATTGAACAGAGTTCAAAAGCTGCAAATAATAGCACCAAGTTAGTAGTTAACATCCTTGTCACTGAATTTGCCAGGATCTCTGGTTTAGATTCAGTTCACTAACCTGTACCCAGAATCTTCAATGATGATCGGTCATACTTTGTAACAAAGGAGTTACTTGATTTTAGCAGCAGTCTCAGTGCGGTTGGAGCTCCATAAAACTGGTTCACCCTCAGTCTCTCCACCATCTCCCAGTAGCGGCCTGGATCGGGGTATGTAGGGGTGCTCTCAAACAATACTGTGGTGGCCCCATTACATAATGGCCCATACACAACATAGGTGTGACCTGTTATCCATCCAATGTCAGCCACACAACCAAAGATATCTCCTAGCTGGTAGTCAAACACATACTGCAAACAAACAGTCCCCTAGTATTTAAAAGTATTTTCCTTTATCTTATTTAGAAAGTCACAAGTAACAAATGGTTGACTGAGTCTTTTCAAGCCATTATAACCTGTAAACTCTTGTCTACATTCCAACTGCAATGTTGCAAATTATTTTTGGTGCCTTCAAGTACAGGTAACACCTGATTAACTTATATCATGTAGTAATTCACATAACATTTTTACATCACAATCCTTTGACTGTGAATTTAGAGTAACACTACCAATGGTTGTCTTTCTCTTCCAATTTTAATCAATATTATCAAGAGCTACCTTACTAACTATTGATTGCCCGCATCACAGTAAAATGATCTACTTTCTTATTTGTTTGGTTTTTTTTTATGGTTACAAGCCTTTGTTTGTGGATTTAGCAAATGTTTAATTGTGAATAAAATTCCACTGCACCTTATGAGTGAGCTCAGCATAAAGAAGATACCCAGCCTGTGTATGTACAACACCCTTTGGTTGCCCTGTGCTGCCAGAGGTGTAGAGCAAAAACAGAATGTCTTCACTGTCCATTGGCTCAGGATCACATTCTGTTGACTGCTTGCTCATTTCCTGTGAAATACATTTAAAACACATCAAGACATACACCTTTAATAGAAAAGAAATAACAACATATTGTATACCGGTAGCTTACCTTTTCAAGGGGAATGTCAATCGTTCCCATTGGAACATCAGCACCAGTTCTGCTAGCTACAAACACTCTTTTGACACAAGGACTAGCAGCAACAGCCTTATCCACCATTGTTTTGAGATTACTGACTTTTCCACCCCGTACTACTTGGTCAGCTGTGATGACTGTTTCAGCATTTGCTGTATCAACACAAAAATTATTATTTATGAAGTTCAAAATACATGACTCCGTAAGTGTTGTCAAAGCTTTAATAACTTATCATGTTTAAATAAAGTTGATTTAAACTATGTTAAGTTGATGTATTTCGTTAATAATCAAAATTATAATAATTTATCATTTATTTATTAAATTACGATTAAAGGCTACCTCTTTAAAATGAAACAAAAGGTAAGCTTCAGTTACCATCAACAATTCTACTGGCCAGTGCTTCTGAACTAAATCCAGCAAACACAACACTGCAATGATACAAAAATCTTAGTCTAGCACATTAAAACAAACAAATAAACACAGTAACAAAACTGAAAATGGCATAAAACAACATTTGGGACTCCATTTTTGAGGTTTATACTTACTTGTCAGGATTCTTTTTGTATGAAAATCTATAATGTATTTCAACTAAGTAGGAGACTGAGATAAATTATTATATGGTTTGAAATTTTTGAAACTAAAACCTATTAACTTAACCTGAAACATAAACATTGTTTCTAATTCCAAGATATAAGGTCCAAAAATCCAGGAAATACTCCAGTGATTCCATTGGCATGAAATATACTGACCTATGAGGAGCTCCTATTCTTGCACAAGCCAGCATTGCTGCCACAGCCAGTGGACTAACAGGCATGTAGATACACACTACATCTCCCTTATTGACACCGTGACTTTTTAAGACATTAGCCATCCTGTTAACCATTTCATACAACTCCCTAAAAAGAAACAGTAACATTGTTTATTCCATCACTTGTGATATGATTTAATAATCATAGTAAGTTGAAAAATACAATGTACGTTACTTCAGATATCAGGTTTGCAACATATTATTATATCTCTCAGTTAGTATGTGTGCTGTTATTGGTCAATTTTGTGGGCCGTACTCTACTGTATGGCCTGCTAAATTGGAAAGATCCCTTTCCCAAGCGCTCAGTTAACCTCAGAGATATAATAAATACCTTACTAACCTCGTTTTCTAGGTCTGTACTACAAGCTATGGATCCTTGTTTTTTCCTGTGGATTTATGGCAGTGCACTTCGCACTTGGGCCATAAGTGAACAGGAAAAAACTTGGTCCATAACTTACAGTACGGACCTTGAACAGAGAAATTGATTTGAAATACCTATAGCTGACCCTCTCCACGTCACCAGGTTCATCTTTTTCCCAGATAAGTGCACAGCGATCAGGATGTACTTTCATATGTCTGTCAACGCAGTTTACTAGAAATTGAGAACATCATAAATAAACAGTTTAATTTAGTTGAATGACAAGAAAAAGAGCAGAGTATTCCCTCTACAGGTCTATGCAAAGGGACGCAACATTGCCGTGCAACAACTTCCAACACTGTTTTACGTGTTGCGTCCATTTGCACAACAGGAGGAGGCAGGATAGCCGAATGGTTTAGGGAACTGGATTTCAGTTGGGATTCTTAACTTTGTTGTTTTCATTTGTTTATTTATTTGTTTCATTGTCCTTGAGAAGCCCCCCCTCCCCCTAGGGGATTGATCAATTAAGTATTTATTATTATTATTATTATTATTGCATGTTGTTGGGAGTTATTGTGTGAAGTTTGAAACAAGTCAAACTTTTAAGCCAACAACTCCCTACATTTCTTTTGTTCAGTGATCATTGAAGCATAGCATAACAATCTTGTACCCCTTTGCACAACTCATCCAACGTTGATGGGGCCACACATGCACATTACATAAAAATTATGGCCTCCAGGGAGATGGCAGCCGAATTGTAAGTTTACAAAGTCTTCATCCTTCTCATTATACATTTCGTGTCTTAAAATAATTTTGTTGCAAGTTGTTGTGTCTGTTTGTATACCGCTGCCAACAACATCCAAAATCTGCCGGACCAACAACTTCCAACAATGTTCAATGTTGGGAGTTGTTGCATCCGTTTGCATGTAGCTTAAAAGGAAACAAAATATTAAAAGGGATAAATGATTTAATTAATTTATTTATTTGCCATCATGATAATTACAAGTATCTTTAGGAGGAGACCTCAAGAAAAGAGGCCACCTCAAATTTGAATTTAAAATCTACTGGCACTATGTTGGAATAGGTGGAAATGACAAAAGGAAGATTGAAATGTTATATTTCCTGGGTTAAGCTCCTTGCAATGGTAATATATATATCTCAAAACAACTAAGGACACTGCTTTACTGTTGGCAATCACGGTCTGTATACAGATCAGGGAGTGGTGGGAAGACCAATAAAAAAAATCAATGAAAAAATGGAAAAGACAGGAAGAAAAATGGGAAATGAAAGTGAGGGACCTAGAGGAATCTAAAAAAGGCAGTGTTGACATGATAGTTATTTATAGAAAAAGCATTAAGCGACAGGAACCACTCAAAAAGAAACGGGAAGAGGAAGTTAGTAGAACAGGAAGTAATAGATGTCCTGTACCACCCCCACATAATTCCCCCAGGGTACTGGCGGCCACATCCAACCGCGTGACAAGTTGATGGATCATTTTGTTCAAACAGCTACAGCGCCTATACTTTAATATTCTGTCAGAATGCCTGCATCGACATTTCTTTCTAAGCAGATGTGAGTGACACAAAGTTAGCTCATCCCTGCCAAGCGTCCCTGTTTGTCGTCAACTCTAAATATAAGATGGGACAGTTTACTGTTTAGCCTACAAAATCGGTGATTAAAGTAAATATAGAAAACCAACTACGACAAGAACTAACCTGAAACATTAAGTTTACCACCTAAAAACCACTTGTGTTGTCCGATATCCAGATTCACATCCCTAACAGTATCAAAAGGTTTGATCCAATCCAACCGAGTCGCTCCAAGTTGTCCCCAGAATGTATCAGGATCTTTGATACTCTGGTTGTAAAGTGTATCCCAGTCCGCAGTGACATGGTCGAGTTTAGGTGGAGTGTATTCCCCTGTGAAGAAAGAGGAAATTCGACGGCAGAGAATCGACGAAACACGAACAGGGAACAACCTTCGAGCCATCAGAAAACCCGCCATGTTTTCATTTGCAGAGATTGGTTTATCACGTGACTTGGTAACGCGAGGGCGGCACATGACGTTAAAATTTTTTTCTCTTTCTGAAACTGATAACCGTTCCTACTACAAATTGTATTTGCTATAAATTATATTTGAAGATAGTTAAAACAAAATGCATAAGTTGAACAGGATAATATTCAATAGTAATGTGATTGAAAAAAGCATACTTTGCTGGGAATATTCCTTCTTTCTTGTTTGCTTGCTATCTTTCTCCTTTCGTTTTTCTTTCTTAATAGTTTTTCTGTGGACATTTCGATATATCAGTAGTTCAAAATGATCAACTCCCAGTTGCTTTGTCTCTTGGCAGAACCCTGCACCGAAAATTAAACCTGTCCGCACCCTCCGTTCCTCAAGGTCCATCAATCTGTCTGTCCCAAGATCTAGAACCTCCACCTATGGCGACAGATCCTTTGCGTGTGTATCCCCCAGGCTCTGGAACAAACTTCCTGATTTTATAGGATATTCTGAGACCTTAGATTCCTTTAAAACCAGGCTCAAGACACACCTTTTTAAAAACGCTTTTAACCTATAGTAAATTTTTAATCTTATTCTTGTAATTATTTTAAATCTTATGTAAAAGCATGAGACTTATAATGCATTTTTAAGAATTGTATTATTATTATTATTATTATTATTATTATTATTATTATTATTATTATTATTAAACTCAGACGGCTACACAACCTGTTTTGTATGTTTTTTTTTTCGCATCGCTACTGCCGTTGTAGTGTTCATGTCGTTCATAACTCAGTGACTCAAAGATGATCGTTCAAATCTTCAAATACAGTTTGACACGACTTCCACCAAGATGGGCCATTGATATACTGTAAATGTGCATACTTTTTCAGTCCCTTTTTATGTGTAACCTTTGGTATTCAAATAAATTGCCTAACCAAGCGACCTGTTGCTGTACCGCTCCATGGCTTTATGTATCTCCTGGGTTGGAGAGGATTAGAAGTAGTTATCACTGTGTCTATGTGCTTAATGGAAGGGGGGAGGGGTAGGTAAGGCTTACCCTCCTGTTTCATAGCATCAGACCATGACGCACCTTGTTTCCCAAATTGTGATATGATACAACTGATTTCAAAGACCGGATATTTGTATTCCCCTATTTGATTCCTCTTCAACACAGGCACAGGAAGTAGTTCTTCCTTTCAATCTAAACGATTTAATTTTTTTTTAGTCAATATTGTACATTTTTCTGTTGATTAGTCATTGATCTGTAGCTGTAATTCCAAAATGCTTTTCTTGTTAGTTTCCTTGAATTACTGGCCAGTTCTCCGGCAATAAAAATGCAGTCACTTTCGAGAACAAGCTGATATGTTCTTCACGATTGAAAACGACCGGAAGTAGTAATGCAACTGGGCAAAAGGGGGAAATTATTTTGTCACGTGAGACAAATATATTACCAGTGGTTAACCAATCAGAACGTCGGAAATTAGATTCGGGGATTGCTTCCGAAACCGTCTATGTCGAGCAAATTTTCTGTATTTGTGCGATTTCGCCCTTGAAAGCCTTGGGCTTCAATCGGCGTGAAAAATGTCTCAAAATGGCTGTGGGAATTCTGAACTGATTCACCATGAGCTCAAAAACGGTATGTAACCTCCATGTTGTTCAGGGGAGCGAAACATGTCCGGCATTTTGGTGGTCTGTCTGTACATAAACAATGAGGGTAAAAGATCTGTGCTGGAAAACTTTTGTTTTGTTTCTTTAGCTAATTTGACAGGACACGAAGATGAAAAAGTTGGACTGGAGAATTTTGAGCTTCTCAAAGTTCTTGGAACCGGAGGTAACGAGTTGTTGTTTGGATTAGATTTGTGTAGGTTTTTGTGCAAATCCTGTGCGAACCTGTTTACGATTTCGTGTGTTGTGCGGCAAAGAGGTGTTGACTTTCGAAATGCGTTTTCACTTGACAGCTTATGGAAAGGTTTTCCTGGTTCGCAAACGAGGTGGTTATTTCTCTGGAAATTTGTACGCTATGAAAGTCCTCAAGAAGGCTACGATCGTACAGAAGGCTAAGACAGCTGAACATACACGCACGGAACGACAAGTGTTGGAGGCAGTTAGACGGTGTCCATTTCTTGTCACATTACATTGGGCTTTTCAAACAGAATCCAAACTTCACTTGATAATGGGTATGTTTTGCCTGTGCGTTGCTAGAGCCTCGAGTACTTGGAATTGACAAAAGAGGCTTTCTTACGAATCGTACGTACATGATAACCAACTGAAGGGAATTATTTCTGTCGTAGCTTAAGCTTGTATTTAGTGTCACGTACTTTTAGGTCGCATATCGAGACATGCAATCGTTCAGCCTGTCCATTCCTTTCATTTTCACGCAGAATTTACAAATCGAAATATTTATTTTAGTTAAATTTTCCGTCGTGGTAATGGTAAAGTAATAGAAGTTTTGTTTTTTTTAACTTTTTTATCTTTTCAGATTATGTAAACGGTGGAGAGCTTTTCACTCATCTTTACCAGCGAGAAAAATTCACTGAAGATGAAGTGCGGATTTATATTGGAGAAATAATTGTAGCAATTGAACATCTCCATAGAGTAAGTCAAACGATACCACGCTTTTTTATGGTACGTGGCTCCTGAGCAAAAAAAAAAAAAAAAAAACTTGTTCACTCTCATCTACGGGATAAGCGTATTGTAAAATTATAAATAAGCTTAAACCAATGCAAAGAAAGTGATGGCTGTTTTATTTTGTATTTAGTTTACATGTTGGATGTGTTAAGTTTGTTGACTGTACATTCTTTGGAAATTTGCACTGTTCTTTGTGCTGGTGCTTGCATGCAAGTTAGCGTACAAATGGAGAGTACAACTCACGATGCGGCTTAACGATATTGTGTTTCCCTTTCAGCTCGGAATAATTTACCGTGACATCAAATTAGAGAACATTTTGTTGGATTCTGACGGTCATGTTGTAATTACAGACTTTGGCCTAAGTAAAGAATTTTCAGCGCCGAATTCAGTAAGTGCTGGTCTTAATTTTATAAGGTTTAGGTTTGTCTGGTATATGTCTGTTATATATGACAGCTTTTAATGATAAACGTCTTGAATAATTTATTAATGACCGTATACTAATCACTTTTTTCAGGGGGAGAGAGCCTATTCTTTTTGTGGTACAATTGAGTACATGGCTCCAGAGGTGGTTAAAGGAGGAAGTAGGGGACATGATAAGGTTTGTGAATTTTATCACTTAAATCCTTTAAGCACATGCTGTGAGAAACAAAAGAACATCCGTTTTCATCCAGATGACAATGAAATTAATAAAACTATCCACAGCAATTCATGCATGACAATTTTGTTCTGTTGCAATAACAATTTGCTCCTACCCCACCAAGTACCATATGCACAATGTAACCACTTGTCATATAATGACTTGTTTTGAGTTCAGTTAAGAGTTCATTTGATTTAGTCTCCCCATTATTAATAGAGCTCCTTTGCTTGGCTACAAAGATTTGAGACTGAAATAATATAATTATTATTATCATCATTATCATCATCATCATTATTATTAGTAGTAGTAGTATAGGAAATCACATGACGTGGAGTACAATTCATGATTAATAAGTACACAAGTTCCTATTAAATTGTACAAGGAGGTAGTGCAATTTTTATTTACAGTTCGCTCAGCAAAAGTACTAATTTGGGATTAACATTGTTCTGCTCTTGACCAATCAGAATTGAGTTTCTTTGTTGAGTGAACTATAATTAATAATAATAATGATAATGTAAATGATGTATATGAAATAAGTCATATGTGAACTGCGGAAATGAAATCAAGTGAAGGATGATCCTCGCAGTGGTGATCGCAATTTATGCAATTGCATAAAGAAGCCTGATAATAATAATAATAATAATAATATCTGTTGAGAGAACTGTACTAAAATGATTCACTAGCATTTCTAGCTGTTCTTTTGGCAAAGTCAGACTGCTTATAGAAGCTGTATTTTGTTTTGTTGGGGTGTGGACATCTGAAGGTGGAACAAAAATACTTTCCACTGTGTTTGATTGAATCAAACCTGCAACTTGCATACAGGTTAACTCAGGGTGTGTCATGGGTATGTGAAAAGTATATCTCAAACAAGACATTAATTTGTATCATGTGCAGTGACTATCAAGCAAGTAATTGCTCATTGATTGGAAAGATTTTACGAATTTTTTGTTTATTATGACAGGCTGTGGATTGGTGGAGCTTGGGGGTGCTTATGTATGAACTACTCACAGGAGCATCACCTTTTACTGTTGATGGAGAGAAAAACAGTCAGTCTGAGATATCTAAGTATGTTCTGTCCACTTGAATGTTCCTAAGTGAGCAACGTTAACTTGCAGTTTATTTCTTCTGTCTTTCCTTTCTGCATATTCATTCATTCATTCATTCATTGTTTTCTCTTCTTTCTCTTCTCTTTTCTCATTCTTTCTTATTTGCTGACAGATGGATATTAAATTTCAATGTAACTATATTTTGTTATGTTTATAGACGAATTCTATACAACAGTCCTCCAATGCCACCAGATATCTCAAGAGAGGTTATGGATTTACTTCTCAAACTATTGCAGAAAGATCCAAAAGTGCGACTGGGAGCCAAGGGTGCTCATGAGATTAAAGCACATCCTTTTTTCACGGTATTGGACTGTATTCATTACTTTCACAGTTTGTTTTTCACATGTTCATGATGCATGCATGTTACATTGTCACAATTCAACATTCGATCCTTTTTTGTTTTGCAGTCAGTAAAGTGGGACCTTCTGGCTGAAAAGAAGATCTCAGCACCCTTTAAACCACAAATTAGGGATGAATTGGATGTGAGCAATTTTGCGGAAGAGTTCACAGACATGGTGCCGACATATTCTCCGGCTGCTGTCCCAAAGACAGCTGATAGAATTTTCAAGGTGAGCAAAAACATAACTGTTAGTAATTTGAGGTATCCCACAAGACAATCATCAAAAATGACCACTATCTTAAGTTAATGTATAACCAAAAAATTTTCCAAGTAGGATAAAAAGAAATGGTGACGAATGGTTAGTTCAGAGCCAACATTAGTTAATGGGTTTTATTGTTTACTTTTGATAGGGTTACTCATTTGTGGCTCCTTCAATCATTTTTGGAGAAAATGAGTTTTCAAACCGTCTTGTTCCAAACAAGCCGTCTGAACACAGACCTGCTCCAGGTGCTGTAGATTATGCTGCATTATTTGAGGTAATTTAACATACTTTTGTTTTTGCTCTAACATAAATTTTGCCATTTCATCCATGAGTCCCCTGGACGAAATTACAATTAACGCTTTTTGCAGGATTCACCTTTCTTTCAAAACTATGTGATAAGTGATGAAGTTCTTGGTGATGGAAGTTTCTCGACTTGCAGGTATGATTACTATATCCTCATAAGCCTTGCATAAATGTTATAGAGTGTTTTTTTTGTGTGTGCAACTGTAATCATCAGAGAAAATGCACAGTCAAGTGTTTTCAACAAGTGCTTGGTGACTGCATTACATCTTGCACTTAATTAGTAGTCTTTGTTAACTACAAAATCATTATTGTCAACATTGATATGATTATAATTACCATGGACATGGACTGTTGTAAGAGCAGTATTCCATATCTCAGTATGCTGATGGTTAAGTACATGAGGATTGTTTGTTTTATGGGGTTGAAGAAACTTTTTTTCCTGGCCAGCGTTACTACTGTACATGTACAGCTGTACTTTCAGTCTTGTGTACAAACAAATATTGCAACTAACTATAGGTGTTTTTTTTATTTTGTCTTGAAGGAAATGTATTCACATACGAACTGGAAAAGCTTTTGCTGTGAAGGTAATAAGTAGAAGGTAGGTGTGATGATCTTACTAAATAATCATGTTTTGGCTTTTTTAGGCATGTGCGTATCCCAGTTTGTCTTTTACTCAATAAATTGGACTGAAAAATAATGTTTTGTTTTGTGTTTTTCTCAAAGACGTGACCACATTCGAGAAGAACAATCATTAAGGATATGCCAGGGGCATCCCAATATAGTGAGGCTGCAGGAAGTATTTCAGGATGATGTGAGTATTATCATGTTTTCATTAAAACTCTTAATCACTAGTCCTGGTGATCTGATAGACCACATGATTAAACTTTTGCAGACATTCTTATCCTAGCCTGCCAACTGAGCTTGAATCCAAATTTGTGTATATTCGTGTTTAGTTCCTTTTTTACACTTGGGTGAATTGAAGGTGGGAGGGAGGATAAGGGCTTATTTCATGATTTCGTGAAGGTCTTTTTTGGACAGCAGAGGTGAGGGGTGGGGGGAGGGAATATGTAAGTAACGGGACTCATTTTCCTATCGATGGTAACTTAACCTTAGTAGTGATCTTTATTCCTAAAAGGATATTGGTTTTCCCACTGCTCATCTTAATGTTTTTCATGACTTTTATTGTTAGTTCCATACATACTTAGTGTTGGAGCTACTTAGTGGCGGAGAGTTGCTAGAGAGAATACGAAAAAAGAAGAATTTCAGTGAAGTAGAAGCAAGCAACATAATGCAAAAATTAGCTTCAGCTGTGGAATTCATGCATGGACGAGGAGTTGTTCATAGAGATTTAAAACCTGAGGTAACTGTTGAACTTCATTTAAACCTCTGCATTCCAGTAATCTTATACTATACCTGCCAACTCTCACGCGTTATGCATGAGTCTCATGCCTGCAGACCAAAGATGTTGATCTCATGTATTGAGGACAATTTCTCACGTCTGAATTAGAAATCCAGATGGCTTGTTCTTTACTGAACACATAAACAACAAAAATTCAATTAAATATTCCCTGTAAATGTTCCAACAAATGGCACTTATTGTCAAGTTTGAGTCCTAACTGTATCAGAATACGCTAGAATATAATAATCACAAAAGCTTTCAAACATCCTCATTACATTTGAAAGCCATCGGAAAAGCTTCAAATAGCTTTGTAAGTATTTGTAAGCCATTGGAACATCTTTGGACACGTTTGGTAGTGTTTGCAAGTCTTTCAGAAGTCATCATAAGTTGCTAGAACAGTTTTGGAAATTCCAGTCACGAGAAGATGAGAATCTCACTCATTTGATTCAGAAAAAGTTGGCAGGTAGATAATACGTCAGGTGACTCTTTAAATTCTATTTTATGCGGTTAAAATTTTCTTATCCTGGCATTCTATGTGAATCAGCATCCTATTAGAACCATTCATAGGTCAAAGAAACACTGACAATAATCCACAAATCTGCTCTATAACCTTAAAGTTGATTATGGTTAAAGATCTTGGGTTGTTTTTATTTTTCAGAACTTGCTGTTTGTAGATAACACAGACAGTGCTGAATTGAAAATTGTCGACTTTGGGTTTGCAAGACTTAAGCCTGAAAACCAGGCCTTGCAAACACCTTGCTTCACTGCAGCTTATGCCGCTCCGGAGGTTATCAGTCAGACTACAAACCGGAGTGGTTATGATGAATCATGTGACTTGTGGAGTCTTGGGGTTATTATGGTAAGTCATACATGCATAGATAAACTTTATTTTACCTCAAATTTTAGAGTAGCTCAAAGGAGCTAATATCTTCTAGAGATCAGCAGCACTAGGGGTGGTCAAAGCCAGGGTTCGTTACGTCCCTAGTGGTTCTTTAACGTCCCACAGAATCGATTCTGAAGAGTCGTGAGATGGGACCTCTGGTTTATCATCCTTATCTGAGAAGACTGGAAAGTCTAACCATTTGCTGATGTCATTGCAAAGGAAGCACCTTCTCCCCAGTTATTGAAAGACCCTGAGTGTTGGTCTGGCTGGGGTTTGAACCCATGACCTCCCGCACATTAGTCTGGCACATCAGTGACAAACTAACAAGTTCTAGAAAATATCTGTACTTGCACATGTGGAAATTCCAAGTTGGAGGAATTATACCTGTAGGGAGGAATGAAGATGAAGTCACCGTCAGTGGAATTTTTCTTTGGGTTGGGGGAAAGGGTGGTGGTACAATATGTTTGCTTTGGATGAGATGTATATGTTATGGTTTAAATTTATCTTTGGTTTAAAATTTTCAAACCAGTTTGACTGTTATTTCCCTTTGTTTTGGATTATGAATAATGAATAAATGACAAAGGAAAATCAAAATCAAACTGATTTGAAAAATTTTAAACCACAACATATATTTTCTGGGATAATGTAATATTTACCTTGACGTGCTAGTGTTCTTGACTTGTTATAATGAAATTTTGGAACCAAAATATATTGGAGAAAACCTGTCTCATCCACTTCTTGCCACATCAGGTTTCTTGCTTAGTTTGTCTTCTTTTATATCCTTGTATCTTATGCCAGCCATGCCTTATATCCAAGATGTGCAGAGTATTGGACAAAGATGACTGTTTACTTGTTTGATATACTAGTAAAAGTTTTTTTTTTATCTTCAGTACACAATGCTGTCTGGTCAAGTGCCATTCCAGAGCAGTCGTAGTTTCAGGTCTTCAGATTTTATTATGCAGAGAATCACACAGGGATATATCAGGTTTGAAGGTCAGCAATGGGAATCAATATCACCTGCAGCAAAGGACCTCATTAAAGGTATGATAATCAGCTTGAGTCTGTAAGTCCCTTTGGAAGGGAAGGTTTAAAAAAAGAAAAGGTTTAAAATGGATTAATTTATGATATGAAAAACCTTGAAATAACCAAATGCCAGACTTGGTTAGCTTAAGGTTAGGAAAAGGGTCGCCATTAGGTTTTTCGTTGGGTTTAGATTTAAAGATTAGGATACTTGTAATCATTAGAATTGATGTTTGGATTAGGGTTGTTTGTGACTGTGAATCATGAAAAGACAACCAGGAAATATTTTCCTTTCTTTGTCAGGGCTTTTGACAGTGGATCCAAGCCAAAGATTAAAAGTGAGAGAAGTTGTTAATCATGAGTGGTTAAGGGGAAGTACATGTCTTCCACACACACCTCTTATGACACCTGGTATTTTGGGCAAAGGACACAAAAGGACTTATGTTGAGTCTGCTCTAAATGTTACGTATGAAGCTTTTAACAGAGCCCAGAAAGAAGGATTTACATTAATGGATGTTCAGCAAGCACCGCTTGCCAAAAGACGGAAAAAGAACAAGACAACGTCAACAGACAGTAGGTCAACCACAAGTAGTGACCACAGTAATAGTGGGGGTACATCACCTTTACTAAACCCAAGGTGACATGGCGAAACCTGCTCGTGGTAAAACCCACTTGCAATGGAGACTGTTAACTTAAATAATATTGAATATAATTGTAGATATGTGTGATACACTGCAAGTGAACCAAAATTATCAGATGTGATAGATTTGCAATTTTATAATTTTGACAAGGACAGCAATATTATGAGTTTGAAACTGCACAGGGGAAGCTAGATAGCTGCTGAGAGGTACAGGTTAAGTATGGTAAGTTTAGTACTGAGCATTTGCGAGTAGAGTTTCAATGTGATGCAGTTGCAACCTAATCATATTTCCTTGCAATTTTGTTTGTATAGTAATTTTTACTCATGTTTTTTATTTGTTCTACAGACAAGGAACTTAAATTTTAGGTTACAGAAAACATCTAGTGTAGCATGGGTGGTCACTGGAAATTTGGTTTAGGTGAAGGGTGGGGGGGGTTGGGTGGTGGGAGGGAGTTATGGGTGACAGAGGTTCATCAGTCAAACATTTTACCCTCCCACCCCTTCCCCTTTACAAAGACGTAAAACTGAAGTTGTGTTTAAAGATGAAACACATAGTTGTGGGGAAATAGATAGGTATTTGCCAGAAGCTTCCCAGTTCTTGAAAACCTCCAGTAGTATGTGAATAACATTTTGGTGTATAGATGAGGCCTGCACAATACTTATTTCTGATTGGGAACAGTATACCGGCTGGAACTCTCACACCTTGAATCTCACGCCTGTGGGTTGAAAACTTCAATCTCATGCCAAATCATGCCTTTGAGACCAATTTCTCGCACCTGGTTGAAAAAATGTGAGCTATTACAGCCTAACTGACACACTGAACATCTTCCGAAAATCTTCCAAAATCTTTGGGTGCCTTCGTAAGTCTTCGGACATCTTCGCAAATCTTCACATATGGTTGTGTCATTTTCAAAAATCCTGGTACACCCAGGATAAAAATGTCACGTCTTTGAGTCAGAAAACGTTGGCAGGTATAGAAAAGCAGTAAGGAGTCTCATTATTTTCTACATGTGTAAATATAATTTTATAGTTGAGCTTTAAACGTGGTTGTCCCTCTCAGGAGATGATTTGGACAAAACCAAACATGAATTAAAGGTAGCTTCAAAGGCAGAATTGATGGCATTTTTTTTCTACATATTGTTTGATATTTTTTAAAATAATGAAAGAATAGATCTGGTATTTAAATGGCATAACCTATTCACCTTATCTTGAAGTAATTATTTTAACTTGGTCTCTGTGAGTTTCACATTTTCAGCAATCCTTCGTAGTACAGTGAGAAGAATTCTTAAACTGAATTTTTCTTTGTCAAAACTGAACGAGTTACTTTCATTAAAACTTTTGTGTTTGTTTTGCATTTGATGTGTTGTTAAAATGCAACTGATTAGAAGTTTGTTATGGTGATTGATTTTTTAAAATAATAATATGAAGTTCTTTGAAAATTTGAGTGATAATGTTTGATGGTAACTTTAATTGTAGTTTGTGATACTAAGAATCTGACCAAGAAGTAGAAGTATCAGAAGCCCAACTTTCTTTAGTTGGTGTTGTTTATTCGTATGGAGATGAATTTTAAAATGTAGTAAGGAGAATTAAGGTATGAAGCAATTCTTTGTCCCCAGAGGAAGCTCAGTTTTATTAGTGTTTTTTAACAGACATTGCAGTGCCAACCATCCAGATAAGTGTAAGTGGCTTTTTATAATGCAAACGTCTTTGTAGTAAGTGTGTAAAAATAGTTAAACTCTTGTCCAATGTGCTGCAACTTTTTATTTATTAAAATGTAGTTCCGGAAAATATCCATTCCATTTCCATAGAACTTGAGCCATTGAAATTCCAAGGGAAATTAAGGGCCATTTTTTTAAAGGAAAGTGTAAAGCTAATCTGTGATTTTCAGAGCAGAGGTGGGGGCTAATTCTCAAAACAACATTCATTTGGGGATTATAGATATTTTCTGGGACAACGCACTGGTCAAATCAAGTGGTAATACTGTATTTAGTTATTTTTGTAAAAACATTTAAAAAGTCTACACTATCATTGCCCAACTTCTGTTAATGGTATGCAGTCTGTCATCAATTTTTAATGTAATATTAATTAAAAACGTTTATTATGATCTGTAGACTAGGTCTTTTAAATTTAGTTTTCAATAATTATCTTGATTTGGATGTCTGTGAAGAACTTGTAGCAGGAGACAGTACATTATGTTATCCAGTGAGTTTCAGAAATGTTTTGAGCAGTAACAACATTATTGGGATGTAGTTTTTAACGAAGTGCAAGGATAGTGGGGTTTAGTCTGGAGAAACTGATTATTTTGCTTCTGCCACATTAGTGCCTCAGTGCTCCTAATTTTCTGGCACTTAACTCAGTTGTACAGAATGACATTGTATTGTTTTGTGCTACACACCCTTAAAGAAGACTGCCTTTTGGGTATTTACAGTAGATGTAATGAGTTT
This sequence comes from Galaxea fascicularis, assembly GCA_948470475.1. Classification (NCBI taxonomy): domain Eukaryota; kingdom Metazoa; phylum Cnidaria; class Anthozoa; order Scleractinia; family Euphylliidae; genus Galaxea; species Galaxea fascicularis. The sequence continues at coordinate 27,944,252 of OX419342.1, read as the reverse complement.
ACCGGTTTTGTTGTGTAATTAGAGCTGTTCTGTATGTCATAAGCTTGTTAGGAACTTAAACTGGCAGGAATCAACCCTGGCAGCAACCATTAATTAAGAGGATTTTATTATTTAATATATAATATGGCTTAACTTGGAACTGGAACTTGGAACATTCAGACCACCAACAGATGTGCTGACCACTGCAGCATTGTCACACATGGAGATGTGTCTCAACTGTTCCAATTAGTTAGTTGTTCTGGTTTAATATATTTTGTCAATTTAGTCTCCAATCACAGTCAATAATGTACCCTGTTAAAGTGCTACTAAGACCAAAAAACAATTGTCCTCATTCTTTGGATTTCAAAACTATGTTAACTAAACAGTAAGTGACCCAAGTTTTAAGTTCTGAATTTAAAAAGACACCTGTTTATATTATCTGGAATTTTGTTATTTATTGGTCTGCCATTACTAACTTTAAAATCTTGAGAGAGCTGGGTCGAGGAGAAAATGACGTCAGATACTCACTGGTTTAAGAATGCAATGCGTGTGTACGCGACTGAATTAATATGCAGCACAGGAGTTCCGGGCTTTCAGATTTTTAAACTCGTGTTTTGCATATATAATAAGTTGCGTTTACACGCTGAAATTTTAAGCTAGTGAGTAAATGACGTCACTTTTCCCTAGATCCAAGCCTCTGAGGTCCAATCGGTCACTTTTGAACGTGAGTAATGGCGGACCATGAAATCCAAACCTTACACTCGAAATAAACAGCCTTTGGATAAAAATCAAAGCTGAAAATTTTGCCAGTCAGTTGTTAAGCAAACACACTTTCAAAATCTGAAGAAAAAAAGAAAATGATTTTTTGATCATAGTGGCACTTTAAGGGTACTTTAGGCATCAAACATAGTACTGAGTATGTTTCTTTTGTTTTATCTTGAGGGGTCCCTTTTGTGATTAGAATTTTTTTGTGAGGTGGGCGATTTTCCTATGTAATTCATTATTTTTCAAATAGATGACAGGACTGTAAGCACCATAACCCTTCTCTAGTGTTGGGCTGTGAATACAGCCACCTCTCATCATTTCCTGCTGCAAGGAAAGATGAGGCAGCTAGGCTGACAGGCTATTCTAGTGTTGTAGTGAATAGGTTTCACGTGAAGTGTTAGGAGCCTTGGTTGCCTTACTCAGAGAGGGACTCTTGACAAATTTGCAAAGTTGTTTGTCAGGCCTGACCTTTACAGTCTTTCCCGTAAAACCGTGAACACCAGAAGAAATTTCTGGAATGTTTATTGTTTCGCGACCAATCAGAAGCAACATGAAACCACAACCTAATCACCATTACTGTTAGCGGTTTAGTTTTCTCACGCGTGATTGGCTTTTTACTTCAAACACAATAACATTCCATAGATATTTCTGGTGTTCCCATTTTCCTGGAAAGACTATAAGATCCGTTTCCTTTTTGGAAGTAAAATGGAAAAAGAAAACTACAAACCCACTCTAATTAAATGGGAAAGAAAATGACTCAAACATCAGGATCAATAATTGAGGAGTGTTTGTTATTAATATGAGACTGCAATGCCTGCTGGCTCAGAATTGCACGTTTTTTGTCCTCATTGTAGATAATAATTGTTTTTAAGAGTTTCTTTATGTTGTAAAACTAGTGTGGATATAGGTTGCAGATAAAATCATTACCCTGTCCAGAATTTTGAATAAATTATTGTACTTAACAATGGTACTTGGTGACTAGAGTGAAAAATTTTAAGGTAGAACAACAAGCTTCAATAAAGCTTCAAACTCAATTCTGACTTGCTTTAATTTCTGTCTCTTGATCTTAGGTGTTTTAAGTTCCTCTTTTTTCAGCAGATCTTTCGATAGTCTTGTTTAATATCTTGATCTTACAACCCAACCAGTTGGCTCAGTTGGTGGAGCAACTGTCATCTGCAAATGGTTAGCAGGACTATCACTAATACAAAAAAATAGCTGGGGATTCGAGTTGCTGTAGTGAAGTCAACATATTGGTTTTATGTCAAAGTAGCCGGGACGTACCTCAGAATACAAGGAGAAATTCCCCGGCTCCCAGCCCTTAATGACAGCCCTGGGTTAGACTTTCTAGTCTTCTTGGATAAGGACAATAAACCATAGGCCCTGTCTCACAACTCTTCATAAAATTATTGATTCTGTGGCTGTGACAACCCCTAGTGGTGCTCTTTGGTTGGTGCTTCACATAGGGATAACTTCATTGTGCCTTTCCCCCTTGGACAGAATTTGGCAAGATTTCCACACAGCCCCATACATTATGCATTTTGTGACTCAAAACTCTATTAATTTGTTTTTGGCACAGGGTTAGTATGACAGTGATGCATTATTAATGTATGGGGCTGTGTGGAAATCTTTCCCAGAATTGTCCAAGAAAAATTGGTATGAATATGAGAATGAGTCTTTAATGAAAATATTTGTGATGGCAATTCTGTTTTAATTATGGATTTTTGCTTAGCACCCTTTAGTTACTCTAGTATGATTTCACAAAACTTTAAGTGCACCTAGCCCCCAAATATTTTATTTTTGCTTAAATAAATCTTTGTACATGTCCGAAACATATTGCGCTGTTTTGTGCCTATTTCAACCAAATATTGACTTTATCTAGCCATCATCTGTCCCATGACCAAGCTTGAAAGGGGCATGGGTCTATTCCTTACTTGACATCACAAACTGATTTGCATTGCATTAAGTCTTTGTAAAAATGCATGCAAAGCAGTTTGTGACATCATGTAAGGAATAGACCCATGCCCCTTACTAGCTTGGTCTTAAGACAGATGACTCATAACTTTTATAGCCTATGAATAGTCAAGATTTGGTTTAAAAAGGTGCAGAAAGGCTCAATGTGTTTCAAATAGGTGCAAAGATATATTTAAAAAAATATTTTGGGATTAGGTGCACTTTAAACATGATGAGACTGAGACACCTGATACAGTGTAGTGTTAATTCTTTAATATCAACATGTGTATTCTCCTATTTCATGTTACATGTAGGGGGAATTTGTGTTATCATTAATTCAACTGATCCTCTGTGATCTTTCTGTATCCTTGTGCCTTTTATTATTGACAAACTAGTGACATGATGAGGAGAAGTTAGGTGGTTGTCCTATTAGGATGCAAAGGGTTGAGCATACGACTTTCAATCAAGTTGGATCTAGAGGCACTGTACCTGTTTAGAGACCCAGACTGGTCCTCTACGAGTTTCCAGAGACTAATAACTTATGAATAATGCATACTGCAGAACACCCGGCCCATTCATTTACATACATTGAGAAGCAATAGTGTCTATTGTAATATGCCTCATTCTTCAAAAGCCTCTGACATATCCAAATGTGGGGGTCAGGTATTCTGCAATTACTCCCAAATTAAATTAATATTAAGTTTAGTATTTTGTTTACCATGACCAAGTGATGTGGAATAAGGCAGGAGTAGAAAAGGATGTCACCTTGATCTGCTGCAAACTAATGACTAATATTTATCTGAGGTTGTTGACACATCCACTTTGAGAAACTGGAGAGTTTAAAAGTGCACAATAAGAGGTTCGTGCCCAGTTTCTTTGACAAATTTGATGAAATCTTCGGGTTTTAGGCCTGTGGTGGCCTCATTAGTCATTGGGTGGAAATACACTTTCTCATGATTGTCTTCAACGAAGCTTGCATCGAGTACAAATGTCACGTCATTCTGAGTATCATTAAACAGAGATAGGGGAGTCACGCAACCTTGTCCCACACCAAGTTTCTCTAACATCACTGCTTCATCCGCGAAACGAAAGCCTCCACTCGCGCCAACATTTTTCGCCAGGTCGTTTAAGTTCACTTCGCGTGATGCAAGCGCTGTAACGAGCCATAAGCGTTTCTTCTTCTTGTCCTTGAGGAAGAGGTTTTTGCTGTGAGCACCCGGAAGATGTCCGACGTGAGGCATCATGGCTTCTACAGTGAATACTGCGGGATGTTCAACAGTCTCTGAAGTGATCCCCAGCTTTTCAAGGTATTCCATCAGTTCTTTCCGGCCTCCCGGCATTTTGAAATGCTAAACAGAGAAAGCCGCCCTTCCTTCGCGTTGCGCTGCGTCGCGTGGAAGAAGACAATTAAGGTACCGTAACTTAGTCTGTCATGTATGTAAGTTTTCGAGTGTGTCCGTTATTGTAATGGGCAACATTATCAACAGTGGTGCTGACAAGGGAATTACGAGACCAAAATGTTGCTTCAAAACTCGCCTTCAAAGGTCTTCCAAGAACGAAGTTTTCGTCATGCATATTTTCAATTTGATTTTAGTTCAAAATGTGTTTATATACCTATGCACACATCGTGAAGATGTACATGATGAAGATGTGTTTATGCTGTCCAACCGCTGTGAGGTTGTTTGCTGTCGCCTGAATTCAAAATGGCGGACCGGCAATATATGGTGTGTCTTGCCGGTTAGCAATTCCTAAATCTTGATGAAATGAAGCCTGGTTAAAATGAGTAGATTACTTAAGTTGAGGCTAAGACCGCAGGTAAGAACTTTACCACTTATAAGCTTAAAATGCGAGAGTTTCGTTTTGCATGCATTCCAGTATGAAATACGTGTAAAATCACCTGACACTCAAGTCTTAATTCTGTTAACTTTTTTTGAAGTAACGTTTTTGTCATGCCAAAAATTTTTAAATTTGCGCTGTATAAACGAAAACTTTTGCGGTATCTGTATTTTCATTAAGTTAATTAGGATATTTTTATCTTACATGTAATATTAACAGTGCCTGCGTAACAGTGTTATGCAATTATTGATAATTTTCAAGTGATGTTTGTAAACTGAAATACTTTCATTGCTGTGTTGATTTTCGTTACTGCAGTTGTAGCAAATATATCAATCATTACAAAAGTGATTATTATCACACAGGCATATATCTTTTAAATCCCTAGGGAAGACATCATTGATGTCACCTATTGTCATTAATGTGCCAACCAGAGCCTCATTGGTTGTTAAAACAAAGGGACTTTTGTTCCTGTGGTTGGCATATTTGAATAGCAAAAGCAATGTTTGTAAACAGATATGTTCCCTATATTGAGCTAGTGATGGAGCCAGGAGAACTGTCCTCACTGGCTTTGCATGCAACCTTTTTGTTTGAGATTGGTTATGTAGATCAGAAACATGGAGATGTGGGGTGGATCTTAAGTTCTCAGTTTGCAAAATGTGATGCACTGATCAATTGGAAATTAGTTATACATTATTTCAATTGCAGCATTAAGCATTTCTGGTAAATTTAATTTGACATACAGGTGTACCCCAACAAAGCTTAATTGTCATTTACAGAGGCTTAAGTATGGGATCTGACAATAAGTCCAGGCAGAAATATTTAGAATGAAGAAGGCAGCTGATTGCAAAGAGTAAGAGACATAGTTCCCAGTGCTGTGGTCTGGCCTTTGTGTTAGTGCTTCATATAGGGTGAACCTCATCAGACCTTTCCTCCCTTCAGTGGAATTAGCCAAGAAAAATAATATTGCTATGAACATATGAACATTGATATACCTATGATGTGGAGGTTGACAGCAATAAATTAACAACATTATTAGCTTCTGTATGACGTTGAATAAATGCATTTGTTTAAGGTCATCTATGGCTGTTTGTGCCAACAAAGTTACTCCACTGCTTCAGTCACCAGGAGCTGGAGAGTGCTTTGGAAACGTTATAAATATGACTGTTTAAAGCAGCACAAGGTATGAAGTGTCTCTTTGACAGTGCTTTTTGCTTCTTATTAGTTTTGGTTCTCACCCCTCCATTGTGCACTAGAGTTTTTGAGTATTTTAGCAAATCCATGTTTGACTCCCACACAAAGGTTCTTTCAAAACCTCAGTTCTCGCTTTCTTTTGTACAGAACCTTGTAGACATTACATCCTAGCTGCTTGTCGCTGTGTGGTGTGTAAACAGGGTTACCACTAGTATTTTAAGTAGATGGATGAATGAGTTCAAGTATGTGGCTGCAGATTATAATGAGCACAAAGCTCACAAAGGCAATTTCCTGCATTCTGGGGCAAAAGTAGCCGCACAAAGAGGTCTGACAGACGGCGGAAATCCGCAGGCTACCGGCTCCTAAGGACAACCCTATGTAAAACAAGTTCTGGAATTATCTTAAGCACCTTTTGTGTGACCAGTTTGCTTATTAGATTACTTATTTCATTCTGACTGCATGACCTTTACAACAACAACAAGAACAACAACAATATATTTCTACCCTGTATTTTTTACATCTTTTTACAAAGAAACTTAACAAGAATAGAAAGGGCACTGGCTACCTGAAATAACTAAGAAGCTAAAAGTGCCAGGGAGCCATGATTGTATACTGAACTCTTGAAAATATTTTGGAAAGAAGGAGATCACAGGGCTGCATATGAGATATAATTCTCCCATTCTTCCACTTTGTAGCATCCAAGCTATTGTCAGATTGTTACACAGCTTAGATGGCAACACACTGTTCCAACAAGACCAGATAGACATCAGGTGAAGTGGATCCCTTTGTCTCTTGTAATTGTGCACCAGTTCAGTTCAGAAAAGTATTTCCAATATGGCACAGTTCACTTCTACAAAACTGAGAGTTAGCCTGCCACATTTAAATAATCAAGTAATAATTTATTAAGAAGTGCAAGATATAGTTATCGCAAAAACACATTTTATTGTGGTAAAAAGTAGTTTTCTATTTGGTTTAAATGATAGACATTTCCTTGAATAATTATAGTAATAATGCAGTGATCTGTTGGATCAGTGTGTGCACCCGCCCCTCCCCTAACCCAACATTAACACTAACTTATTAACTTATTGTAACTTATTGGATTAGGGGAGGGGTGGGTGCTAAGTTGTCCAGGTGCTAACATTGATCCAATCTCTTTCATGTAAACCTATCAGAAGTTAGTTGAGATCAAATCGGACATGACCATTCGGCAGCTTGCTGTGCAGATGGATGTTAATCCAGGTTGGTTCATGTTTTTGCAATTCTCCATTAGTTTGCTTCCATTCATTTACATGTGAGTTCAACATGGCTGTCACTAATTTTTGCCGCAGTGAGAGGGATGTCATGCAAAAACTAGCCAGGGATTCACCTGTTTATTCAGTGTGCTGTTTTCTGTCAAAGTAGCGGGTGATGTAACGCAAAATGTGTTTAAATCCCTGGCTCTTGCTTATTAATGATGCACTGAGTTGTTTGATGACTTTTTCACAGACCCATATGCATCACACATCCTTCAATAATATTATTGTTTTGGTTGACAAGGATTGTCTATTTTTCTGCTGTCTTCCTATAATGTATATGTTATGGTTTAAATTTGTTTTTGGTTAGAATTTTTTGCACCAGTTTTATTTTTTATTTTCCTTTGTGTCAAATTCATCACTGTAATCTGAAACAAAGGAAAATAAAAATCAAACTGGTTCAAAAAAATTGAAACCACAATTGGTTTTTTTGAATTTTCTTATAGTAACAATGTGTTTGTTAAAAAAGTGTGTTTTTCTTTTGTGAATAGGGTCATTGGCTGATCTGTTAATTGACCTTGGAGAGGAGTTACCCAATGGATTATTCACAGGTAGATTGGCCCTTGCAACATTTCTGGTTTGTTATTTGTTACCAAAATTAATGATGAGAAAACTAGAATTGTATGTTTTTTAGGTTACTATTCAAATACACAACAAGGTACTCCACATACACCATGGAATCTGAATCGTGACCAGTTTAAAGAAGTGTAATTTGTAATCTGTTTTACAGTGCTTTCTCCTGAGCTGGTTGAGCTGTTAGTAATGGAACATGATATGACTCCTGTCCATGTGGATAACAAACAAGTGCCAAGGTCTGTTATTTGATTGTAAGTTAATCAAACACCAACATATTGACAACCAAATCTGCTAGATTTTTTGGTCAAGTCTTGCACAAAACAATGGCATTTCGTGGCTTTTTAACTATCAGAGGGGCGTGTATTTTTTGAATTTGCACTGATTTTCCTGGGGGAGAAGGTTTAGTGGTAACTATTACCATAAAATAATACTTATTTTAGTAACAAGTTCCTGTGTATGATTATTGTACTCACAAGTGTTTGTAGATCTGATGTTCGGTTCACTTAATTTTGTGTGTTCTTGTTTGTAGATCTGCCATGTTGTCTCGGCCCCCTGTGGTTACAATCATGGGACATGTTGATCACGGAAAAACTACATTGCTGGACGCACTACGAAAGTCATCAGTTGCAGCTGGTGAGGCAGGAGGAATCACTCAGCACATTGGCGCTTTTTCAGGTGGATCTTTTTAGCTGGTTGAAATGTGTTAAGCTGTCATGCTTGTTAGTTATTTTTGTAATGTTTTGAAGTTTGGCACACCATGTCTTTATCTATGTTACATGCTTTGTTTGCCACTTAAATTTTCTGTAGTAACTTATTGAATATGCTTGGGTATTCCTTCCATGTTCACTCAGATATTTCTGTTTTATTCTTAAGTGCCAGTCCCAGGAGCAGAGAAGACAATAACTTTTATTGACACACCTGGACATGCAGCATTTGAAACAATGCGAGCCAGAGGTGCTAATGTTACAGACGTGGTTGTGCTTGTGGTAGCAGCAGATGAAGGTGTGAGGCCACAAACAGTTGAATCTATAAAACATGCGACAAATGCAAGAGGTGTGTAGTAAACTTCCATATTTATCAATTGAAAAAATAAATAGAAGTATTGCTCCATCACTTGTTGTTTACTAAAATTTTTCTGTAGTTTTATGCTTAGCCAAAATCTTTCTTGCAGTTCCAGTAATAGTGGCAATCAACAAAGTGGACAAGCCAAGAGTCAATGTGGTATGGAAATGTCATGCTACCCAGATGTCTTCCATTAAGTACTCAAAGCATTAAAGATTTTATAATCTTACATGTACATTCTGTTTGGAGTTACATGTATTATCGGGTGTTAATATTAAGTTTACAATTTTTTATAGGAAAAAGCTAAACAACAGCTTCTTCAACATGGAATACAACTTGAAGAATTTGGAGGAGATGTTCAATCTGTTGAAGTTTCAGCACTAAAGGTACAACAAAAGAAAATTAAAAGTATGGCAAAATGCCTAATGTATGTACTGACCATTGACTTTGATGGAAACTAAATATTCAACTGACATTTTGGGTTCTGACTCAGTAAGAAGGTTCAGTCATGCACCATAACATACATATTTATATGTATGTTATGGTGCATGACTGAACCTTCTTACTGAGTCAGAACCCAAAATGTCAGTTGAATATTTAGTTTCCATCAAAGTCAATGGTCAGTACATACATTAGGCATTTTGCCATACTGCTTGATTAAATTGAGGCTCAAAGTTTGTCTTGTCAAGGGCATCTGCTGGCAGCATTCACCTAATCCAAAACTCATTGGTCTCAAATTTGAGGGTTAATGTTTTTCATTTGTTTTGAAAAAAGGTGGGTTATATGTATTAGAAAATGCTCCATAATACAAAAAATTAAAGGATGGTAGACTTCCCGATATTTAAGCAAGAAATTCTTTTACACTAGAAATAATTTCTAGTGTAAAAAAATTTTGTTACTCTACTGAGATTTGCTTACTGGTCTTCATGTACCTGTCCTTTTGTAATATCTTAAAGGGAACCAACCTTGGTGAACTGCTTGAGTCAATTACCACTCTTGCTGAGTTACATGACCTGAAGGCCAAAAGAGAATGTCCTGTTGATGGAGTTGTTTTAGAGTCAAGGAGTGACAGAGGGAAAGGGTACATTTTTCAATTTTAATAATGTTAATGTTCAGGCTTGTCAAAAAAAAATTTTAGTAGAAGGAGAATCTAAGAAAGTAGATGGCACTCAAGAGGTAACAACACCATTTTTGCCCTTACATCTTCTCTTTTTACTGGTGAATCATAGCCAGCAAAACTAGGAAAGTAGCTGCTGATATTGCTGGTCGCTGACGCTTTTTGACAACCCCGGTGTTGCTTGTATTTGGCACTAGGGATATGATCAAGTGCTACAATCCATAACAGGTTTACATAAGCTAAACATACAGCCCTGACAGAACCCTGATGTTGTTACCTTTTTCTGATTCACATGTATCCTTCTGATATTAAAAACATAGTAACATTTGTTCTGAATATTATTTTTAGTCTGCCTGAAATTGAATGGTGACCCTTGCTTAATTATTTTTGTTTTTTTTTACTGTACTATACTGTAGTAGTTTCTAATGACCTGTAGTATTTCTGTTGACCTTAATACGTATCATTACTTCATCTCATATATGTAGTTCATACAGTGTATATATCTACATCTGATATCACTGTGTATTTTTCTCTTAAATCAAGTGCTGTAGCAACAGTGCTTGTTAGAAATGGCATTTTGAGGAAAGGTAGCATCATTCTGGCTGATCAGGCATTTGCAAAGGTGATGACAGTGGTGATGACAATGAAAATTTTCTTTTGAAAGTTCACAGCTTTCTTTTCTAATATGTATTAATTTGTTCTTCCAAATTCAAAGTAAGATGACAAACAACAGATCTCAGAAAGGAAATTCATATTCTGAATTGTCTGGCTGATTCAATCAAGAGCATTATTTTATGCATAAGACAAAATTTCCCATGATCTTTTCTAAGCCTAAATATCTTCCAACCACCATACAATTTCGAAATTAATGTAAGCTGTGCACTCTTAAATTATTTGTTCAAAGCAATAAATTATTTGTTTCTGCTGGAAATGACTTTTGGGGAAGGTCTTTTATAAAAACATTTGCAGTAAAGAAATTAGTCTCCAGAGGAGGTCATTATCAGGACTTGGGGACTTGTATTCAGGGTTTATTCAGAAGTAATTTTTCTTACCGGTATGCTGTTTTCTTAGGTACGTCTAATGTATGACAGTGGAGGCCAAGTTATATCAGAAGCCACTCCTTCGACTCCTGTAGAGGTGTTGGGATGGAGGGAACTCCCATCAGCAGGGGATGAAGTAACTGAAGTCAAATCAGAGGTAACTGCAGTATGAGCTTGGGTTACCTTAGTATGTGGATTTTGTCAACTTATTTTCTGTGAAACATTAGTCCCAAGATTGCAAAGAACAAAGCAAAAAACATTAATTATTTTGATAAATCAGGCACCTCATCAGTGATTTCAAACTTTTATTTGAATGAAAACCCACAGCAAGAAGCTCATGAGACTGTAGGCAAAAGGAAGGCGGAGTGTCGCGAAAACAGACTGTCATCAGGAGAAGGGCATAATTTGTTGCTAGATGTGGAACTTAGTTACAAAGGAGATCCTGCACCCAAGCAACCAAGCAGCACGTACGACAGCTCTCAGAAGTTAAATGTCATAATAAAAGGTATTTGTCATGACATAGAAAATTAATAGTTCCAAGCTAGCTAACTAGCCTTTAAGCTTGTTATTTTCTGTTTTGTTTGGATTGGTGTTATTTCTGTTGTATGACCTGTATCAATTCACTCAAGAATTAAACCTCGAGCCACTCTTTCTGTAGAAATTGGTCACAGTTTCATAAAAAAATGAAATGCAAGGCAAGTCATGCCTCAGGTCCTTGAAGGGTCGGTCATTATTTAGAGGGGCACTTTTGCAAAAAATGGTAATAACAGTTATTAATAATGGTTTAATGCTTGTATTGCATAAATTTACACGTGTATATGATTAAAATGTGCATTACATAAATATTTTATGTAATTGACATGTAATGTCTGTGAACTTACAAGACATTCTCAACAAGTAAGAAGAAACTAATACAAAAAAACTCAAATAGAGGGAGGGTGGAGGGTTACTGATTTTTAAGCAGTCAAAAAGGGTGTCACATAAATTTATGAACACGTTTTGAATAGTCAATTTAGGGAGCAGGGGAGAGGGGAAGGTCAACAAAAAATATGGTTCACAGGGAGGGGAGGGTGAATTTGAACATGACCTTCCCGTATTTGCAGCAGCCCTCTTCGCCCTAAATAATGACTGGTCTGTAATTTGTTGGTCTAGTAACTTTTAAGCCTTTTTTATTTGTGTCTCAGCTGATGTTGATGGGTCAGTAGAAGCTATTAATGATGCTCTGCAGACATACAGATCAAGAAAGGTATCCCTGACTGTACTGTGCGCTGGAGTAGGAGCTGTGAATGAAAACGACTTAAAACTTGCAGAGATGTTTAAAGGTGGGTGTTGTTCATGATCATTACTTCAGGAAGAAGAGCAGGTACATTTTACTGTCTGCTGGTCCCATGTGCTAAGAAAACTTTCGGTATCTGGTTTCTCAAACTCACCCAAAAAGGAAAAACAGATCTCTAGCCCTTCTGCATTGCATCAAGTGTTAAGGGTTTGGTTGGAAACTTTTGTAATGTAATGTTAAGTAATGCAATATGTGTTGATACACTGCACATATCACACAGTCTTACTGTATGTAGTTTACAAAATTATTCTTGACGGGTGAGATCAGTCATCAGTGGGAAAAGGCACCACTAGCCACCACTATTAGTCGTGATATTAATTTTGATCTCACTCACCCGCCCAACTCACAGATGAATGGGAAACACAGATGGAATCAGAGATAGTGATAGTACACCACACTGGGGACTATGCCCCTTAGTATTTTGCGATTGTTTCATCTACAGGTGTAGTGTTGTATTGGTAGTGTTTTCCCACACGCTGGGCCCAGTAAAGTTCAAAGAAATCAATGTTATTGTGTAAATGAACATTTATGTTGTTCTCTTCAGTTGCTGAAAATTTTTTGTTACTCAGCTGAAATCAATCTGAGATATGTATTTTGAAGAACCTATTTAAGCACCTTGATATCATTATGAGCAACAATAATTTTTTTTCAAGCAATCTTATAACATTTTCATCGTGTGGTTCCAAATAATATCCATTCCCCCCACCCCCATGAAAGGTTCCTTTTTGGTTTGCATCCCCACCCCTCTGTTTTGCTTTTGCACCCCCCTCCCCTCTTGGAATTTTCATTGACCTTCCTTGGGGAGGGGGGTATGGACATTTTCTAGAACTGTGTGTTTGTAGCTGTGATGACGTCACATTTATACCACTTCTAAAATTCAGCATTTCTCGATCCATTCTACATTAATGTTTAGGTACAGTGTTTAGCTTTAATGTGAAGATTTCAAAGAAAATGCAATTGTTTGCAAAAAGGCTTGGCGTTAGCATCAAACAACACAAGATCATTTACAAACTTCTGGATGACATCAAGGTTTGTAAACTTTTGATGGTGGAGACTACTTCAATGCACTTAATTACTATGCAGGCTCTTAACCCTGAATGGTTGGTGGATCAATACCTGTCTGGAGCCACTGTATATATCTCCATAAGGCTGATTTTGACTTTTTTGAACTTGACAGGAGGGGCAGTTCAAGCTCCCCCTAGCGCATCCTGCTCCTTTGGGGAAAGATGCTTCCCCCTATGACTCTTCCTTCCCTCCCCCCCTCCCCCCCCCCCCCCCCCCACACACACACATTTTTTCCCCATACTCAAATTGTATTACATTGCTAAAGAAGAAAAAAAGATATCAATGTATATTACATTTTATAAAGGGGATAGTTTCTAAAGAAACTGTGGTGCTGCGTCGGTGGGGAAGTAGTACACAAAAATTTGGTGTTATCAACAGAGTTGATAAATGTAAATTGACCACGGTACAGGTGGTCAATTTACATTTATCAACTCTGTTGATAATACCAAAATCTTTGTGTATTACATTTTATATGTAAGCTAAGGACAAGAAATGGGTTTATATTAATGTACAGGACCATGGTCCGAAGGACCAGCTTAGAAGTACTTTGCACACACATTAAATTCATTCCCAAACCCCCTTTATCTGACAACTTTGACCATGCTTTGATACAAGGCAGTATCCCTAATGGTCTTAAATAGAATTGAGTAATCTTGTTGCAGGATGAACTTTCCAGCAGACTGCCTCCAATTGAAGAAGAGACCTTCACTGGTGAGGCTGCAGTGCTGAAAGTATTTCATCTGACTGGCTCACGAAGAGCTGTAGTAGCTGGCTGTCGTGTGAAAAAAGGAAGCCTTGTCCGAGATAATTTGTACAGAGTTGTTAGGAATGAAGAGGTTGTCTTTGAAGGTGAGATTTCAATTCCATCTTTGGGAGGCAAATACAGTTGACTTCACATTTTAACAAATTGTCCAGGATTCCTTAGAAAAATTAGGCACTGTCATGATGATGTCCCTTTGTCAAGTTCACATATTCTTGAATCTGGTTCAGGGAATCCCCTTCTTGTAATTCTCTACTGCTGTTTGGGTAAACTTGTTAATAATAAGTACATGACTTGCTCAGAGAATTACCTCATGGAGGAGATGGAAGGCAGAATGTATAGTTTCAGAAGTTTCCATTCTTTGTCCAAAGAAGGCCTTTAGAAGTTTCAAGAGCAAGGTGGGGTAGGGGTCTAAAAGCAAAGATTAGAAAAGAAAATGTGGAGGATAATGGGATTTCCAGGAGCTTGGGGGTTCCAAAAGAAAAAAATTTTCATATGCTGTCTATAAATTAATAAATATATTTCTTTTGAAGTGATCACAAGTTACTGGTATTATCATTGTCAGGGTGATAACAAAATGTAACTTGGCTTTTTGTCTCTAATAGGAAAATTGTCCACCATGAAGCGAGGGCAGGATGATATAAGCCAAGCCAAGAAAGAAACTGAATGTGGTTTGTCATTTGAAAAATTCACTGATTTAGAGGAAGGAGATGTCATTCATAGCTATGCAGTGACAGTAAAGAAGCAGGATATTGACTGGAGCTGGGGTTTTTAATGCTTCCTTCTTCCTTTTACATGGAAAATTGTGCTGAATAAATGTTGATTGATAGGTTGTCTTGTACATATTTTAACATAAATTAAATGAAAACTGCTTTCACTGGTAAATTTGTGCCATAATGATATTTGTTGTGTGAGGTTTAGGTTGATTTGTAAATTTCTGTGAATCGCAAAACATTCATGAATGAAATAAAATAATGAATGTGGACATGAACATGAAAATGTTTGGATATTTCTGTTGAGGAGTGGGGTCAGCAAAAGGCAACATTTTATCTGCTTGACAGCATTAAATAAAAGAGATTAAGTATAAAATTAATGTTACTGAAGTTCTGTTTTCTTCAAAGCGGTCTAAACTAAAGTATTGAATGCACTGAGTGTTTATCTTTGAATTAATTCATGTCATTCTGAGATTAAAATTCAATATATATTCTATGCTTCAACAACCTCGTTCACAATAAATTATTCAAATGCAGTTTGAATGAGGTTGTTGAAGCATAAAATATATATATACTTTTAATTTTATGGTCTTCTTTTGTACTTGTTCCCATTATTTTCCAAGACGACCATCCAAACTGATTCCTCTGCGTCTCATCACTCCTGTATCATGCCTGACTGGGGGTGACACCAACTGTTTCTCACCATCCATTATGCTTTGCTCCTCCAGGGTTCTCGACAGAATTTTGAGCAGCCAGTGCTGGGCTATTTTGAGCTTTAACATTGAAGTACATAGCCAAAGTCTTCTGCTGATTGAGGCATTTTTACAGCCGTAGCACTTAATAGTAAAACCTGTGACTGGTGTTACGGGTTCAACTGAGAGCTCTGGCTCATCCCTGGGAAGATAGTGCCATAATAACCATTAGTTTGACAGGAAGGGGTGATCAACACCCTGTCTAACCCCCCTTAACCTTTATCTTAGCTCAGGGACCATAGTCCCTTTTAGCAGGGGGACTTTTTCTTATTATGCTTCTTTTAAAATCAAAACATATTGGCATTTAAAATTATCTAGGTTCACAAAGCAGTGCACGTTTAAGGTGAACTATGGTGTTAGCGATAAACAGTATTGAGCTTCATTGAACTAGATATGAAATTTTAGTATAACATGTACTGTTCCCCAAGCTGACTCTGTAAAATTAATTGAAATAGGTCTCCTTGGAGAGGGAGTGCTTTTCATTGAACTATAATTTTTACTTCCAAACATCTCAACATTTCAATGAGTATGAACTGCAGAGAGGTGTTGACATGACAGGAATATTTTTCAAGCCAATGTAGTATTGTAAGTGAGAAACGTTAATTCAGTTATTCTTTGTTCTCTTAACCTAAGTTCTTTCAAGTTATAAAGTGCTCTTTCACATGAAAATACTCCACATTTAAATCAAATAAGACTGGATGTTGGGTGAAGGAATTTGAAAACGGATTTTATTTTCCTCACTCAAATTAATATTACACTTTTAAAATATTTTCTTCTTGTACAATAACCTTAGTGATACTATATAAAATATACTGATGGCAGTGGAATTTTAATATAACAATATTGAAATTAAGTGAACATTAACTGGTCTTAAATACACAAAATCTACTCAAACCAAATGGTAGTGTAATGCATTTATGGAAAGGGAATTTCAGTGCTAACAGTCTTTAACTGTAAACTTTAAGCACTTACAAGTCTTTCTATAAGGAGGTGAACAAACTCAACAAAATAAAGAAAATGTTCACTATAATATATTTACTTCCTCTGTTTAAATATTATAACCATCCTCAAATAATATCAATAAAATGTCCAAAAAGGCTTAGTGCACTAGGGGTTAAATGGACGATTTTATATTCTATTTTGGCTTAAGGTTGCCTCTGTTTTTCCAGTCATTTTCCAGGGCAGTTGCACTCCCATGAAAAGACAGTGTGAAATTTAATGTAAGTTCTAATAAACATTTTCTATTGTACTTTCACTAAATACATGTTGTCTTGCATGTACCAATATAAATAATAATAATATCAAGTAATATATTTTTATTGCTGGCTATAAATATCCTTCCTCAGTCTTGTTTGGTATCATCATCTTGCTGCCACATCTTATATTAATTTAGTTTTACAGTCTTGAAATAGTAACTGACATATATATTAACTTGTTTGAATCTGTTAATTAATTTCTTTGTGCTGAAACTATTACCATTTCAGTTTCTTTTATTTTAAACTAATATCTTGAGGAAGTGGAAAGCATTTATAGGCATCATGTGACAGAAAGTGAAAGTTTCAGTTCTAAGAAAGAAAGATAGTGTGAAAGATCGGCAATAAGTAATATTAATTTTATCTGGCACTTCAAAGGAAAGCTTCTTGCCAAAAGTGTTGATAGATTTGGTGCAGACATATGCTGCTTTATCCTTAGCCAGCATTTACATGTTTTTCAGATAACAAAACAAGATACTTGAGATCTGAAAGCAAAGTATCTCATTCCCAAACAATGTCCACTAGATCACTGTATGAGTATCCATTAACTGATTCCCTTACTCAAAACAATATTCAGACAAATGTAAATAATTCCATGGGCTTATGGCAAAGCTCATTACTGTTGGGGAAACTCTGGCACCAAATCATGCGAAACAATGTTCTAGCAAAACTGAAGATTGCCAAAATTATGAAAATCCACCTAACATACAAAAATAAAACATAAAACTGCCCAAAAACATCACTGAAAAAATTACTGTTCATGAAAGTCCCTCTTAGTTTACAATGCTGAAATTATATTTTGAGAAGCTGCAGGAAGATGGTTGAAAAGTTACCTTTGCTCAGAAAAGCATCATGTTTGGACTTGATAAAAGAGAAAATTAACCAAACAGAACACCAAAACATTTATGTCATTTGATAAGATGGGTAAATCTTGTGACTATCAGAGTTCAATAACACTTTCAGACCTTGTGATAAGTGGAGCAGTGTCATTAAATGAGCTGATGGATTCTGACGGTGAGATTGCCCCCACACTTCCAAGCATAGAAATAGAATCTCCTTCATCTTCCTGTGAACTTACAGTTTGTATTTCCTGGTTATTGTAAGGAGCAGTGGTACTAATGGTTTCTTGTGTTCTGATGTAAGAGGAAGTCTCTTGATTCCCTGCTGCCGAAACTTGGCTTTGTGTTTGGTTGTTGTGATCTCCACAACTCACTTCCCCTCTAACTCCTGTACATCTTGAAGAAAGCAAGCCATTATGATGTGGCTGGATAATGGAAACATCCAAGCCACTACATGCACTCCCATTTGTACTAAATTCATACGGAGGTGGAGGTGATGATGGCTCATCTGTCAAGGGCACATCATCTGCAGAGGAGATTCTAAGACGAGGTCTTCTTTGCCTACAAGTACGCCTTCTGGGACGTGCAGTTCTCTTTCTTCTGAGACGGTCGACAATGAACACAATGCAGACAACCGAAAGGGCAGTGCCAGTGACGGACAGGATAACAATGATGTAGTTTCGAATGTCATTACTTTTCTGGCTAGGGTAAATCACATTATGCTTGCAGCGGCGTTCATCCGACGCATCTGGACAGTCATTGGTGCCATCACATTTCAGCTGACACTGAATTTTCTTCCCACTGTTGCAAGTGAACAGTAACTTGTGATCAAACACATCACAGTCTTCAAAATAGTTGTCTGGATCCATACCATAGTAGCTGGCCTGGAATCCATTACCATTATTTCTGAAGCTTGTTTTAAGCCTGACTAGCATCTGCCGCCCATTTGCGCGCACCATTCCCTTGGGTTTATTATTGACTGTGCAGAATCGGCCAAGTGATTTGTCATCACCACCTGTCCCATCAAATACTTCAACATAATCACTTTTACAATCTCCTGTCACTGAAAATGTTGAAGTCTCAGAATCTACATCAAAAAAGTCAAACATCAACCCAACAATCTTTCCTTCTGAGACTGTAATAAACCAGTTGCATTCCTTGTCCATTTTACGTGAGCCTGGGTAGCCAGGTGAAGTGAACATTCCATAGTCATTTTTCAAGAAACCATTACAATGAGGAACACGGGAATAATGAGCTTGAAATCCTCGTGAATTGCTTTCTTTGAAAGATCTAAACTCCAGTGACATTTTATTTCCGGTGGACCGAATCACCGTGCGTTTTGGTTGTCTTGTGGAGCAGAAGTGACCTATCTCAGTGTTACTGGCATTTAACCCATCAAGAACTTTGACATAGTCAACATCACATGGATACTTGCCATCCATGTTAAAGTCATTAAAGCTAAGGTTGATTACATAGTCTGATGGTACTCTGATTTGCCACTGGCAACGAACATCTGCTGGGAATCTTGAAGGATAGCCTGGACTTGCCAGGAAACCGCTGGGTTCGGTAAAGTACCCACCACAAGAAGCATAAATTGCGCGGAAATGACCTTGAACGTTTTGACTACTTTGATTGTCTGACTTAAACACAATACGAAGCATATGACTGCTTGACGTTATTTGTCTGGGAGGGATATTACCAGCACAATACTTGCCTATCAAATTCAAGCCATCGTACACCTCCGCAAAGTCCTTATTTTCGCAACCAATTTCACTTGCAGGCATTGGCTCGAGGTTAAACGTTTCGAATACAACTACTATTTTTTGAAACATCGGCAGCACTATCGCCCAAGTGCACTTCTTGTTTGTTGGATACTGCTGAGGAAAGTTTGGGCTCAGAATTTCCCCAGATGAGTTCTTCTCAACATAGTCACAGCTTTGCTCTTTTCTGTTCGCGTCGTAACTTGGTTTTGAGGAAACTGGTAGCACTGTAAATCCAATAATGAATAAGATACACATTAAATAAACCATATAATAAGTTCTCTGACTTTCTGCCATGTCTTCTCGGTAGTTAAAAGCCAGTCCAAAGATACAAAGACGTGTAGAAAACAAAAGCAACACTCTTTCACTTTCCACCTGGAAGTTTTCGACCACTTTTTTACGATCTAATTGGAGCGAAATTGGTCTAAAACCACTTTTCCGTTGCTTAAAACGTGACAAATGGACTCTAGCCCTTCTTCGGTGAGGTCAGAATTCCTAATAACTCAAGTAAAGACAAGTAAACATACAAAGCACATGCAAATTTCCCACGTTGCACGTAAATTACTAACAATAGGATAAGTAGCAAAGTAACCGCCCAGTGTGATGGACTTCCGTTGCGTGATTGACCACATCCTTCCATGTGGTCTCTTGACTCGAAAAACAAACATTTTAATGACCTTTTGCTACCTCGAAAGTGTTTTTCTTGCAAAAAACACAGCATATCTTCACATGTAAGGGAAAGGAAGAGTGCAAACTACAGTTCTGGAAACAATGTTCTATTTAACGCATAGCATGCGGCGCAGCCGGACTTGTCACTCGGAACCTTGCGGACAGTGAGTCCGCGACGCAGGTTATTTACGCAAGGACTACCTACGCTGACAGCTGGGATGCAAGTTCAATATAAGAAATAAAACAGGAATCTTAAAAACCCCTTGAGTCACTTTAAATCACCGTCCTTGATCAGTATTCGGTTTAAACGAGTTATTCGAAATAACTCTTTATAGCAGAAGTCAATACTGAGTTAACCAATAACATCGGAGGAAAATGAAAAGCATGCGAGCAACCGGTGACTTACAAGACAACACACGCGTAAGTCACGTGTAAATACGATCCCAAAAGATCGCTGTGAGTGTGGACACGCCTTGAAATTTCAGAACAACAAACGATTGCCTCGAAAAAACACAGTCTCGGTGATAAAGCCCAGGTTTGAAAATCTGCTTTACTATTTTAATTTTCTTCATTTTTGTGGGTGCTTCTGCGACCGAGAAAAACCGAGAAAAAAAATTCCAAAGAATCTGTCGGATTATAATGACAAAATTCTCGAACCAGCTGGCAGTGTAGTTCCCTGCTAGCAGAGGTCTCTCAGGGCGAGAAATATGAGAGGAGTGAGACCTCTGCCGGTCCCCGATTAGAAAAAAATCATGTATACTCGGTGCTAACTAACGCTGGCTTTCATTAGCGCATAAAAATAAGCGCAAGTGAAAAACAGCAGCGACATAACGGACTGATAACCATAACAAAAGCAGAAACACAAAACGAACGAACCCACTTATTTGTCTTGTGCAGTTTTCACTAGAAATGCCCTTGACGTAAACTGACATGAAAGACGGCTGCGAAGGAGACTAGTCCCCGATGAAGTGATGGAACAGAGAATTAACTCTGGAGTGTAGATTAAAGTGCTAATAGAAACCCATGAAAAACCCACTGGGCGTTAGCCCTAGTAAAGGATGATCAGGGAACCACACGAGGCAAAGAAAAGATTCTTATGACCTCGGTGGGAATCGAACCCACGACCTATTAGCACTTTAATCTACACTCCAGAGTTAATTCTCTGTTCCATCACTTGTATGTGTTTATAGTGCTACGCGGCACAACATATACAACATATATAGTCCCCGATGAGTTCGTTTCATCTAACCGCCGACCACATTTGACCTCTGCTAGCAGGGAAGCAGTATAGCGGCCGGATGATGATGATACTTTATTAATGCGTCAATTGAGGATTTAGCTCCTAGGTGGCAAGGTGCTAATTGGGGACACAGTATATAGAAATGAAAATTCAAACTACATACAATAAGGATCATCTTAAAAATATACTAATAGAACTGCAGTTATTTAAGCTATCATAAAACATATCAACATAAATGTGTCAACTGTCACAAAGCATTCACGTACAGTGTTCATTAATAAATTATTAAGATCTATTCTTCTAATTCTATTTTTAAAAACTTGTAATGTGCCCGATCTTCTAACGTCCATACTCAGTTTTGCCCAGAGAACTGGTCCTAAATATCTATAATGCTATGTTTACCGAAATTCACAGTGTTAAATCTCGGTCCTATAAAATCAGCATTCCTCAGAGCATAACCGGGTGAGTTCAGGTTGTAAAGGTCACTAATACACTTTGGACACAGGTGATGTTTCACTTTGTACATGAATAGCCGCATCCTGGAGCCGACGATTGCATAACGCTGGAAGATAACGGGCCATTTTTAGAAGAGTGTCATTTGTTGCCGTTTTACTGCGGTAGACAGCTCGTAGTGCCTTTTCATTCTCATACACGCTCCAATTTGTGTGTATCAGATGCTGCACAGAAATGCCAGACAATATGACAGTATGTTAACAGTGGTAAT
Organism: Galaxea fascicularis; assembly: GCA_948470475.1. NCBI lineage: Eukaryota > Metazoa > Cnidaria > Anthozoa > Scleractinia > Euphylliidae > Galaxea > Galaxea fascicularis. The sequence continues at coordinate 27,922,333 of OX419342.1, read as the reverse complement.
ATTGCGGTTTTATAGATCTTGAGTTTAGCCGACTGTTATATGACATTACACATGCAGACGTAATAGAACTCCAACTTGTTTTGATGCTTTTTTCCGGTAACCTCGCCAACTTATTTGGCCATCTATAGATACCCCCAGCAGTTTTAATACCGGATAGCTTTCCACAGATGTATCCGTAATGGCAATATATCGATATCTCTGTCCGTGGATTTCAGTCCGAATCGTACCGCTTGGTATTTAGTTTAATTATCCTGGGCCCGGTTGTTCGAAAGCCGATTAACACTAATCCAAAATTAAAAATAAATCAAGGAGGTTATTTCTCTATTCCCAAACGTTGTTCAATGCTGATACTCTGCAAAAGTTTAGATTAGGGAAAGTCAATCCTGAGAAACAAAAAGCAGCGGAAACAACTTTCATCCAAAAGTTAAAAACTGCAACCAAAGTTTACGCTAATCCTGGATTAGGTTAATCGGCTTTTGAACAACCGGGCCCTGGAGTGTATTTATTGAGTACCAGTTTGAGACATTGTTACCCTCATCATTTAACGTTCTTTCCACATCTTGGATCCGTCGTCCAGTAGCGTAGAGTTGATGGTCATCAGAATACAACGATAATGGACAGTTACATACATTAAAGTTAAGTCGTTCTAAAAAATGTTCCAAAGCTTCAAGTTTATTAAGATAAACCATTCACTTGTGGTTTCCATCCCTAGCCTCACTCGGTTCTTTTTTTTCAGTAAATTAAGTACGATATTAGCAGCTTAAGAGCATGTCCCGAGAAGCCATAAGCTCTTAGTTTACTAAGCATTAAAAAGGTGGATGAAGAGAATCAAACGCCTTAGACATGTCTGTTGACAATACTGCTGCCTCATCCTTAGCATCAACTGCCCTTTTTCACTCCTCCACCAACCGTAGGAGGGTCGTTTCACAGCTATGCTTTCTGCGATATGCCGTCAGTTAAGTTTTCGCTCAGGTACGGATTGATAAACTCGTTGAGTATTGTTTTAATAGGCCTGTAGTTCTTAACGTTTAAAGGGCATCCTTCTTAAATATTGGTACCCATTTACCCCTCTTCCATTGTTGAGGCCAGGAGCCATACGAAATACATTTATTGTATAGATTTGTCAATGAGGGGCGGGCCGAGTGTCTTGGATGCAATCTTGAGAATTCTTGATGGTATATTAGTGAGCTTAAGCACGTGCGTTTTTGAGACGCGGACGGCAACCGGAAGTGAATATTTCGCACCCCAGGATAGCGGTCTCAACCAGACTTTTAAACTTAGGGTCTCTAATAGTGAAAAGATACTTAGCGATATAAATATAGTTGTGTGAAGACAAGTTAAAAGGGAAAACATCTCACTTCCGGTTGCCGTTCGCGTCTCAAAAACGCGCGTGCTTAAGCTCCACTTTTGGACGGGTTTATTGAGCCGAGTGCCTCTCATACTTGCGATTTACCGAGAGTCCTAAATTCGAACTATCGACCATCCCTCGATATTTCTCGTGGTTGGCTGATTGCCTGTACACTCGAATGATCTTCAAGCTGGTCTTCCGTTGATGTCAGAAGATTAGGATCTCCATTGTCCATAGCGACCGAAGAGAAATAACTTGCGAAGTGGTTAGCAACTGTCGCTTGATTCCTTTCATATATTCCGTTCACTTCCAGATTGACAAACCTACAGTCGGTGCCCCTGACCGGAAAAACGTCAATCCTATTTTGCGCACATGGAGGTAGAGATACTAGTAATAACAAAAATAACCAAATTGACGGGATCAGAAAGTGTTACATCCTCTCTAGACCTCGTTACGGTTTTCAGTTTACGACAAGGGCATTACTAGTGAAAACAGCACAAGACAAATAAGTGGATTCGTTCTTCTTATGTTTCTGCTTTGGTGATGTCCGTTATGTCGCTTCTGTTTTTCACTTGCGCTTATGCTTATGCGCTAGTGAAAGCCAGCGTTATAAATGAATTTTTTCTAACGAGAAAACGTGCTAACGCTTGTTTTGATTTTGTGTCATTTCCGCATTTCACCTTTATCTGTTTGAAGCTCTTAGGAAACCAAAAATGAGTCAAACCTTTGGAATTTACGGGGCTCTTAAACGTGTTAATTGAAACGGGAAATAGTGGAGCTTATGGGGAAATTTGGGACCACTAATCTTTATGGAGGGGCTCAAAACAATCTGCCATCAAACCGCCCAGAAATGCCTTCCATGCCATCGCAATTATCGAACCTCTTATCAACTTTAAAAGTTTACGTCAAATGCGATTTTCACATCCGCTGGGAGTCATCTGAGAAATCAGAAATCAGAAATCTGAGAAATCAAATCTATGAATTCACGTCATAGATTATGTTTTCGCTACCGTCAACAACGAGGACCTTTTAGTATTTTTTTTTTTTTTTTTTGGTAAAGCGTTTCTTAACTTAAAAAATTCTGGGGGAAGGGGGCTTGAGCCCCTCTGCCCCTCCCCCTGTCACTTGCTACGGGCCTGAATCACAGTTAAGACCAGCTTTTTAGAGTAAATGGGTCGCACTTTTAGAAATAGCTTTACGAGCCGTAAAAGTTTTCCTAGCCTGAGAGAAATGACACCATGCATGCTTCAGCCAAACGAAACCCATGCCCAGGGAGTATGTGATGGGTTTGTATGAGAATTAAAATATTTAACGATAGGTTATAGGTCTTATAGGAATCAGAAATAAAAGAAAACATGCAATTAAAAGGTATGTGGCTTATTTTTGGTGTGCTTGTCGTATGTTAGGCCGTTTTAGAGCGATTCTGTTGTGAACGCTCCTTTGCTTGGGTAATCTGTGCTTCCCCCCCCCCCCCCCCCCCAAAAAAAAAAAAAAAAGGTACGCCCACATACTCCCCCTCCTCTCACAACGACCTGGGTACAACCAAATACAAATGGCTACCAAACGTTTCGATGATCCTCTTTGTGGCGATATTTATAGACCTTTAGACTACGAGAAGTGTAGCAGAGGTTGGGAAACACAGAGGGAATACTGTTACTGGATTCCTAGTGCAGATGTTGTCGGTAAAGTTCCAAAAGATCTTCGAGGGACTTTGTTTCGCAATGGCCCTGGAGTTCATGAAGTGTACGGAACTCGGTTGAAGCATCGTAAGTCGGTTCAGCTTTTAACAGAGAACTGATATGCTATGGATTGCCATCGATCACCATCGATTGTTACTGACTAAATGTATCGTTTGCTGTCGAGCTGATCGGTGGCGATCGATGACGATCGATGCCAATTAAAACTAAAAAATCTTTTGGCCATCGATTGATTATCGATTTCCGATATCAATCGATCAGTTCCTGCCTGGGACTCTGATTTCTTTCCAGTTGTCCTTTCGCCCGTTGCCAAGCGACTAGCATATCATCATTCTCACAGGCATATTACACCATTACCATCATTAATAGTCATTATCATGTCTGATTCACATCTACATTGTCGAGCCCGCAGACCATAGTGGGACACTTTGTATAAGAACCTAGATAAACAGCCTAGCTCACCAGGGGTTCCTGTAGCTCAGTGGTTAGAGCATCCGACCAGTGTTACGGAGGTTGTAGGTTCGTTTCCTGCCTGGGACTCTGATTTCTTTTCAGTTGTCCTTTCGCCCGTTGCCAAGCGACTAGCATATCATCATTCTCACGGGCATATTACACCATTACCATCATTAATAGTCATTATCATGTCTGATTCACATCTACATTGTCGAGCCCGCAGACCATAGTGGGACACTTTGTATAAGAACCTAGATAAACAGCCTAGCTCACCAGGGGTTCCTGTAGCTCAGTGGTTAGAGCATCCGACCGGTGTTACGGAGGTTGTAGGTTCCTGCCTGGGACTCTGATTTCTTTTCAGTTGTCCTTTCGCCCGTTGCCAAGCGACTAGCATATCAAATTTTAAAAAATGCACAATTATCACTGGAACCACAACTTGTACAATAATTTTTAACTACTTAATAATCGAGGATGAGGTCATTACGGGAAAATCTCAAACTGAGGCCTTGCTGTATGGACTGAGCAATGGCAAGGTCAATACAGCTAGGCCGAGGTTTGAGATTTTCCCGTAACAATCGAATGGTCGAGGTTATTAAGTTGTTTATTATATGGCTAACATAAGGGTTCTAATGGAAAAAAAAACTTAATTCAGTCAGTAGTCATCACTTTACAGTAATCTATTCATTAAGTTTTCCAAACCTAGGTCAAACGTTTCACTAACACTTTTCCTGGTCATGTTTCAATGTAAATAAAACAAATGTGCTCTTTGGATGACCTTTTGTGATTTTTTCTTTCCTAATTTGCATAATCTGTAATCAGCCTGTGGGCATAATTTACATGAGAATAATGCCCTAGTGCTTTGCTGTGCTTAGCCAATCAGAGCGTGTGTTATATCATCTACAAACACTAGCCATATAATAAATTATAATAATAACTTTATTTAAGTCTCACATCATTCAAGCTGAGCACAGATGCTCCACTAATTGGGGAGACTAAATCAAATCAACTTTCATTGATGAAAACAGGTAGTTGTGTTGACATTTGACTTTCCAGTTTGCTTGTGTACACTTCCATCTTGGCTATATATCTGACCAGGTCTGTGCTGGTTAAATTCCTGGAGAAAGTAAGGCTTACTCTTTTCTATTATAATTTTATTATTATTATTCCCTTGCTCTCCTATTTTTCTCCTTTTAGCAATAGATGGAGACGGGATGGTGTGTGCCATCACATTTCAAGATGGCCATGTTCATTTTCGGTCTAAGTTTGTGAACAGCAAGCATCGTCAAGAGGAAAATGCCCAGCAGAAGTTCTTGTATCCTGGGCAGATGGGAACACGACCTGCCACCTCAGCTTTCAGATCTGTCATGGCTGCCTTGAAGAGATCACCAGTTCATTTTCGAAACCCATCAAACACCAATTCATTCTATTGGGGTGGAAAGGTATCACCTATCTTTCCATTTGGCATGGAGCTTTAGTGAAAAATTTAGGGCTTTAAATAATAAAAGACTTCACTGTGTCTCCTATATTAGGATGTATTTTTAGCCATTCTAGAAGCATTTATTTTAAAAATTTTCCAGGCGAGCATGCCCCCGGACCCCCCTAGGATGCTTGCGTCTGCAGCACACACTAAAAATGCCTTCGGCATTTTATTTAGCCCCCCCAATTGCAAAAATGCTGCGTGGTCCCTGGGCTTTCAGTAGAAGCTGGCTACTGCTGGTCCGGCTCTGGCATTTGTGAGTCACTGATTCACTGGCCTACTTGGCCATGTTGGTCAACAAAGACTTGAAAAAATATATCTCTTTAAATGGCTACTTTGATTTACACAGCCCCCTACTATCACAGCGTCATAGACTATATGTATTCATAAATGATGGCGAGTTAATTATTACTTTTTCCTTGAGCTAGTAAGACCAACTAGTCTCATTTGCATGGACAGAATACAAAAGAAATGTTGCTTTGGAACAAGGATAGTTGGTCTCATAAGCACAAAGACAAAAGAATAATTTATTAGCTGCCATTTATGAATACAGTCTATACATCCGCTACAAATCTAGTGAAGAATGATCCCTGAAGTTGTGAATGCAATTTATGCAATTTGCATAAAGAAGCCTGAAAAAAATTCAGGACTAGAGATCAGTCATTGCAGCACGGAAATATATTAAATGGTCTTGATAACTGGATGCAAGTTGTGGTAGAATATTAAATATTTTAAGAAAATATTCTGGTGTTTGTTAATGGTAAAATTTTGTTATTAGGTTCTGACATGTTATGAAACACATATGCCATATTGTTTGGACCCTTACACATTAGAGACACTTGGGCCAGAAAGACTCAGTGGTAACCTTCATTTTGGAAGCTTTGCTGCACACTTCAGGATTGATGCAGAAAGACAGGTGAATGTGTTTTAAGTATGACATTTCAATAATTATTAGTCATAACTGAGCAGTTGATTTATTCAAATGCAGTAGTAACTCTTGGTGACGTAAAGAAACAACAGAAGGTTTCTGTGCAGGTCCTACTTCAGGATGCTTAAGTGACTAGAGGTCCACAGGCCTTTTTCTGGTTTGAAAATGATACAGTTTGTGTATGTTTAAGAAGGTTACATTTTTGGGATGGAGTTCTCAAAGAATGGCTTCAGTTGACCTTACATTTGCAGCAGCTGGTTAAAGACCCATTGTCACTTCCCATCATGCTCTGCGCATTGTTTATTTTGATTGCAGACAACACAAATAATGGCTGACAATCTTCAAGTTATAATCACTTTATTGTGACAAAATACAACCGGATACATTAAATAAATGCAAAGAACTTTGACTAGGAACAGTACAGACTTGCCACTTGTTCAGGTGATAAGCAGAAACTTTGACCGCATCATTTCTTCGAACTTCCAGAAATTCAGAAAATTTGCTGTTGGTGTTTTTGTCAGTCCCTTTATAGTCTTTCTTCTCCTTGCACAGGCTGTTAACTGAATCTTGTAGCCAAATTTTCACTAAATCCTCCAATGGGTCTTTACAGGGTGAACCATAAATTGGCTCAAACTCTCTGGTAATATGTTTTGTCATGGTTACTCTAAGCATGTTTTTCGTTTTCTTCTGTGTTAGTATTATTTATCTTTAAGCATTGGACTATTTTTGGGTCAACCTTCACCTAATTGGACTTAAATGGGAGCAAACAATTCTCACTTACATACACCACCATGTCACTAAAATCCTTGAAAATAACCACCTGGGGAAGGTTCAGTGACAATGTATAGGTCACACTGTCACAAGAGAATTCACAAGAAAGGAAAGTTAACCTAATTAATTACATGGTGTGCTAAACAGTACTCGGCACTCAGCACTGAACCTAGTAGTTAACTCTAGTTCTGCAACCTCGTTCCCAGGGTCTCTCCTCTTCTTATCCCCTGGAGCAAGAGGGAACGGGAAGAGGAGAGACCCTGGGAACAAGGTTGCTAGTTCTGTAGCATGAGGCAGCCATATGTATGGGAACTTAGTCCACTATAGTAATAGTAATAACAATAATATCCCAGAGGACATGGCTGTGAAAGCAAATGAAGAGGAAAAGATAGATAAACACAAGGACTTAGCATGAGAGGTGGGGAAAATGTGGGAGGTTTGGACAAAGGTGCTACCAGAGGTGATGGGGGTGTTGGGAACAGATGTCCCAAGCAGGTTACAAAGCTATCTCAGTTGCATTGGCATGATACAAAAACACCGCCACCCTTCTTGGAACAGAGGGAAGCCAGCTGAGAAAGGTGCTGGATCATTAAAAGAGATGTTTAAAGGAAAAGTGTTGTACTGTAGGTGACCTTATGCATCTTGTTGTTGCTTGGCACCCACTGCAATAACCCTGCTCAAGAGACCAATGACTGATGCGACAGTGCATGGAACAATAAATAAATATTTAAAGGGGTGGTTCAAGAGGGTATTATCAAAGAACTAATGCATAGGTTACTAGGATGGCCCTCATCATTGTGGTTTTTGTTAATGGAGACAAGCATCTTCAGGGCGGATTGAGACAAGTTTTCAGCTGATGAAATTACAAGCTCTATTATGTACTGTAGTTAACGGTTTGGTCGTTTTTATGTATTTTTTCAGCGGCTTGTCTGCTTAAGCCTGCGTCCAGGATTTCGTTATGCCAAACCCAGTCTTGCCATGTATGAGTTTGACCGTTCGTGGCGACTTTGCCAAAAACAGATACACCACATTGATGGCCTGAATTATGGCCATGACTTTGTCCTTTTGCCGGATTACTATGTGTTTCACATGACGCCTTTTGTCAAAGGATCTTGGTGGATTACCACTAAGATGCTAATGGGGTGGAGTTCACCTGGGGAAGAGATGAGATATTACCCCGAGCTACCATCACGCTTTGTGATCATACCACGACACATGAGTGACAGGGATGCTGGTGTGATGTTTGTTGATACAGAGCCTTGCCATGTAAGTTTTCAGTTTAAAGGATTCTGTCTGTCAATATAAAGTTGATTCCAGTTTTAGGGTGTTTTGCAAAAGGGGTGTGTTGCCAGTTAGCCTTCGAGTCCAAATTTCTCTTTCCCTTTCCAAGCTTTACTTTGGAACACAGACCCTTAATAGTATCAGAAATGAAATACTGCGCTTTTGTGATTTGCATGGCATGAAGACTTGAATTCAGTGAATCTGAATTTCTTTTTCAGGCTTCTTTCTGCAATTGCATAAATTGGGTTCACAGCTGCGAGGATCATTCTTCCTTTGATTTCATTTCCACAGTTCAGATATGATTTATTTCATATACATCATTCATTAAACTGATTTGGTGCATGGTTTATTTCTTTTGTTTGGTGCAGTTTCAGGCTAAAGAAAATAAAAATAGCATGAAGGCAGACACTAGCGGTGTTATTAATCCTTCAAGCCTTGACCGACATGCATATTCTCTTAACTGGTCTTCTCATATTCGTTATACTGCTAGTTCAGAGAATTTGGTAAAAGTAGTCCGGAGAGAGCCGACTTACACTCGACTAAATCACTGGTCAATCTTGCAATATTTTGATATTTTAATATTCGATCTACAAAGAGATATTTAATCAACATTATTAGTAAATTACATAAGAGAAAACGATCTATCATAACGCGAAATGAAAACTACAACAACTTCAAATTTGTGACGATGTCCAGTCGAATGTGCCAAAGAAACGTATACACCACCGGACAGGAACTGTTTGAAAACCATCCGTGGGCCAAAACCACATGAATTAATGCCATGTAGCTTTTTGGAAATACCTAATAAATTGATGTTGTTGTTGTTGTTGAATTAGACTCAACCAATCAATCAATCAATTGTATTTTTCACACATTACAAAAAAAACAAAAACAAAAAAAATTAGCCGGCCCGCAGGTAGCAAAGGCTAATCTAGGCGGGCCAGACTTACAAAAACATACAAAATCGAGAACGTTAAGGTCTTGAGTAAAAAGAAGAAGGGAGGGAATACGGGAGAAAAGGAAAAATGAGAAGATTTTTAGCTTTTTAAATAGTCTAACTTTTTGCACTATTAAAGACATTTCAATGTAATCATTGAAACTGGAATTCGAGCTAAAATCTTTAAGTAAAGAACGAAACCTAAATGCCAATCATCATTGTCAACGAACAAATTAATACCGGAAGAGTAATGCTAATTAATATCTCGGTCAACCAAACAAAAACATAAAGACGTTTCATGTTTGATGATCATTTTCTTTATTCTCATAACCTGTGTGTAAGCTGAAATGGTGTGAATTTAAGGAGAAAGTAGGCGTTGGTCACTGTTAGGGCTTAAAGAGTGAAAGCACTGATCGAGTATTTCTTCCCATTTTTCAGATTTTTCATTTTGGAACAGCGCAGCAGACTGGAGACAAGATTGAATTTTGCGCAGTGTGTCTTGACACTAACTTTGACATGACATTTGATAGCAAAATCTGGCTCTCGAACTCCTCAGTCTCTCCAGGCCTTGCTTACAATTTCACGATCGATCTAGCAGCCAAACGTTGTTCTCGAACGCAAGTAGATCGTGCAAGCGTGGAGTTTCCATCCTCCCATCCATACAGGCATGGAATGGAGGGAACACGGTTCAACTACTTCATGGCGTGTGATAGGCCTGGCTTTAATCTTCCCTATAGAGATGTTGTCAAGGTGAGAAAAAAGGGAAATTAAATGAACGTCTTGATCAATAACGATTTCTTAAATAATAAACAAGCGAATATTGACGTTAAAAGCCGACGTTTTGGCGTCATCGTAACACCATTCCCAAGGCAAAGTGAATAATTAATGGGATATCGATGATTTATATAGTCTCCAGGGGCACCCAACGAGTAAATTAAGCAAAAAACCCTTTGAGGGATATTTCTAGGCTCCTTGTAATGTTTAAAGACTGTTTAAAGAGTTGTTTTAATCAGCTAGAAAAATTTGATCTGTTCGGATTTCTTAGCTGAAAATTGAAGTGCCCGAAAATTTTAGGGAATGAAATCTTCATTTCAGAAACTGCTAGCTGAATGTCAGCTTCGAAGAACTTCTCTGTGAACTATTTGCTTGCCCGAAAATGCGAGGCGACCTTTTCAAGAGTCAAAAATTGCAAAAATATCCCTTCCGAAAATCTAAGGGACTATTTTTCACTATTTTTGGTTCGAATATTTTAGGTGATGTTTTAGTTAAGAAATCAGTAGCTTTTGGCAATGCTTTATCCGAAAGTCTTAGAACGGGTAGACTCTCCCGAACAGATATTTCATCGAAGTTTCTCGCTGGGTGCCCCTGAGTCTCAAGAAATTAACATAATAACAAAGGATCACAAGTTCTTCAAGTAAATAACTTTGATTGCCTAATTAAGGAGATGCTTTTTATAAGAAAACTTAAACCATCCCTAAACGTGCAAACGGATTCGATTCGCGCAAAAGAACTTAATTTATAGAGACTATAAATAATCGATATCACATTAATTATTCACTTTGCCTTGAGAATGGTGTCACGTTAATATTCGCTTGTTTATGCTTTAAATGAACGTGTTCCATTTTTTTTCAATTCTTAGGGATACTGCATTTAGCCCTTTTGTTTTTTTCTGTTCGTTGTGTGAGAGTGTGTGTCCTGAAGAACTTGGCCGACCTCCAGTTTACCTCCCGGGGAGTTTTGTGTAGACTGTATCGGAAATAAAAACATCAAGATATAATATAGAAAAGTGGTACTTAAGTGCGTTATACTTTTTTCTTCTCTTTTCAGTTGAACACCGAAAATGGTAATCGTCAAGTTTGGTACTCTCACGGCTGTCTTGGCGAACCCGTTTTCGTGCCCCGACTGGGGTACGACTCTTGGCAAGAAGGCGACGAAGACGATGGATACGTCATCGTACAAGTCTACATTCCCGAGAAGCACTTGACCGAGTTTTGCGTGCTGGACGCTAAGGATGTTGGGAAGGGACCATTGGCGAGGATCCAGCTGAAGCACCATGTGCCTTACGGTTTCCATGGCACCTTCACCCCAGAAGTCTTCTTTAATGGACCAAGGATGGCTTCCAAGTTATGAGAATAAAAACCAGCCTTGTTTCCGTCACTCACACAGCCACAATTTAACGAGTCACTAGACTAAAATAATATAAAGTGATGTATGATGTAAACCTCAGTCTTACTGAGTGATTTTATGATCTTATGCAGTTGTAAAAGAACCATGAAAAATTGGAAAATGGTGTTCTGGTTACTTAAAAAAGTACAATCAAGCGCTGAGAATACTAATAACTGTGTTGATAATGTATTTAATAAAGTGTTAATTATATGCTGCATGTTGAATTTTCCTTGCGATTTTATTGGAAACGATTCGAGTAGAGTCAAATGTTTTTTTTTTTTGTAATCACGCGAACAGTGCTAACTCGAAGACGACTATATAGTTACAGCCTTAGAGTGACGAGTGCGTCTTTTCTAATCATAGAATCTCATTCCATATCTCACAATAATGCTGTATTGCCACCAATATATCAATTGAAGCCATGAAAAAAAAGTGGTTCTTATTTTTTGTGACAAAAATATCTCAAGTAAGTGACCATATGAACCAACTTCTGGCATAAACTTTGTTGTGAGCTATGCGTCAAGATGTTTGGAGAATCAGGGTTTTCAAATGGTTTTCAGTCCGCATTTCACAATTTACATCGAGAACGAACAGGGAAGCCGTTCCGAGTTCACCATTCCTACGCCACAGACATGACGGAACTACAGAATCTGACCAACTTTCGTTCCTCTAAAATCGGCTCTGGTTTGATGACCGAGCCGGAACAGTTAAAAAACGAAACAACGTGGTAAAAGACTGAACTACACCACAAGAACATTATATATGCAGTAGTAACAGTTTGACGTTCGGCTAAGGGGTAGCAATGACATTCTACGGTAATCAGTTACCGTAAAGCTCCGCTCTAAACTGGAAACTCTTCTTCACGTCAAATAAGAGCAAACATATCGAGGACAGGGAGAAGTTTTCACGGAATTAAGTTAAGTCCTCTTTAAAACAAAACGCTGAACGAGTATTGTGACTCATCTTGATGTTTTATATCGCATCATCTTATGTCAATTCAGAACAGAAACATGAGTTATCGCTGGAAACGCGAACTCGCCCGTTTACTTTGGGTGACAAAAATGGGCTGATCTCAAGAACGTGCACCCGAGAATCATTTTGGTGTGAGAACCTGCTAAAAGTTAGCTTGCATCTTCAGCTTAATGTGTTACAAGTAAAATAGACAATGTTCATTGATCAACCTTTATTCAAGGGAATCATCTTCACTCATGAGCAAGATACAAATTAGTTTCATGATCTGACTTTTTTCTGAGAAGATTCTTTTCTAGTTCCCCTTTGTCTGCCATTTTCAAGGCCTTTCTTTGCGTCACTTTGACCCAATTGGATTTTAAACATAACGTTCACAATTCTGAAGCTAAATTTCCAAAGGACTAAATTAATTCCTAAGTGGAACACGCATTTCTTTATCAAAGTTTTCCAGATCTGGTAGAATTAAGGAACTTAGAAAATCAAGGTTGTCCTTTAAGGTCTTTAAGATTATTGGTGCGACTTTGGCTCGTTGTTGATGAACACGACGGATACAAATCGCAGAGTTACATATCAATGTTTGATTTGATCGCTTTGACCAGTCCATTATTTTTAAAAGCACAGCAAGTTTTTCAACGAATTGCAATCTAGAGATATTCATATCTAAAATTCTTCCGGTTTTGAGGAGTGCTTAGTTATCGTAAGTTTTCTTTATTGCAAATTGCTCTCTCAAAATGCAGTTTAATGACTCATTCAAACAGAGAGATAAGAGCTCTTATCTACAGGCACATCCTTTCTCAGGATGGAATGACGGTATCTTGCCAAATCCCATGGACCGTCTATATTAACAATGGAGTCGCAAACACTGTAAGTCGCTTGAAACTTATCATTTAGTCAGTGGAAAAACGCTCATTTATCCCGCTGTTGGAGAGAAAAGGCGCAGCGAAAGAACGCCGGTATTTATAAGCGACATTGTTTCAATGACCTGTTTCTTGGGTGCTAGAAACTGTTGTAAAATTGTGTTGAAAAAGATATTCTCCGCGTGTTTTCACGATGAAGGCGTGGCAGCGTTTTCGGCTTTGCATTATTTTCTAATATTGTTGTGCCTCCATTGTGCAGCTACGCAAAGGAAGTAATTAGTGCGAAAATTTTATTACGAGTGCAAATGAAATGATCTAAATTACCTACCGCAAATGACTGAAAAATTGAAGTGTATTATAACTCTTCGTTATGTTAACTCGAGAAAAGTAAGATGGCCCCTCCCATAATAATACTCTGCACTCAGCTGGCTTTCGGCGTGCCGAGTTGAAAGACTTTAAAGCTTCTGAAAGGGATTTAAGAAACAATAGGGGCGTGATAGGTTTGAAATAAAGCAAACTGATGCCATTTGACGTAGTTTGCAATGAGGAAAAAAATCAAAGTTTTACCCTGCACAATAGTTTCTCGCTTAGTTTCCTATGCGTAGGTCATCGAAAAGTAAAATGATTGTCAAAACAAAGGTCGCTTGCTTGTAGCATCCCGACTTCCTACTGACTAATTGCTCTCCTATTGTTTTGTTCTGATTTGTGAATGGTCATTGACAACAAAAAAAGCGATAAAGTTCGCGTCGTTTCCTAATAAACCTGTCCACGAAAGACTGGCCATTTGCACAGTCAAGCTTCACCAGCAAAGGCGGCACTATCGATCTGGTTTTAGAAGTAGAGACAAGTTGAATCTCCTCTCTGAAATGTAAGTTGAACTATCACCAAACTTTACGTTTTACCAGCGTTTTATAAAGTTCTTCCTTAAACAAGAATTTAGTATTACAAGCAACAAATCCATTTTAGATTCTTATTGAGCATTAAAACTCAGAGCATTTAGGGCCTAATACATTCTTGAAGAGATCACCGCAACACTTTTCCCCTCAATAACAAAAATTAAGACCGGGAAATTTTTTAAAATCATTTGTTGTTAGTACTGAACTACACCTATTAGAAAAAGAATGTAGACTAAAATCTTTTAACTTTGAAGAAAAGAAACGTATATTGTCAGCTGATTTATAAAGCTGCATCCAAACAACTCAAGTAATGATCAGCACTGCCGTCTCAGTAATTTTGTTTCTGTATTAATTTATATTATTTTAGAAGACGTTTAAGAGGCAATTCACCGGTTATAGTCTACAGGTTGAGGGCATCGTCACTAGTCCTTAAACGTCGACAAAATCGAATTAGAAAAACTTATCCTTTGACAAAAATATGCCGGGCATTATTAATAAAATGACTATTGATACTACTTTCAAATTGAAGGCTTTGATCCAATTTCAATTACGCCTTAAAAAAACAATAATGTTGCACGAGTTTGATTAATTTTCCACCAGTACTAATAATCCTGGAACAAAAACTTGCATGCGGTGATGATTTGACTGTTTTTTTGCGAGGCAAATTTACTCTCTAATGGCAAAGGAAAGTGGAGGCATTTTCTCTTAACGTTAACACATCCAAATGTAAAAAGGAAACGATGTTCCTTGCAACTGAGTAAAAAAAAAATTGGAACAGTAAGCTACTAAGCAAGCCTAAAACTAAATGGAAACTTTGAAAAAAAAAACTATTATTTTGTTCAGAATATAATTGATCGAACACTGCTGCAGTGAATGACTAATCAATTACATCCGCTATTTTCTTCGTAAACCAAACTTACTCCAAGACTGATCAAGGAAAAGTACCGCTGGGAATTGCTGGTGAATAAACTGAAAATCAAAACGATTCGTGCGTCACTTTAACGGAAAATGACAGTTGTCAATCCTCTTTATCCTGAGTTGGGTTCTGGCTGACTGTTGATTGATAAATTCATTGTCACTAGTTACGTCTCTGTTGACACATGGACATAAGGATGCTTGTGAGTTAATTGATTTTTTTTTAATCTCTTTGTTTTCATTTGCAACAGGATACGCCGTTATATTAAATATGGAAATGAGCCACGTTTTGCCCTCATTTTGTCCTCTCGCCGTTTCTTGTTAACTGTCCAAGGTTTACAGATAACTACGTTACGCTAAAAGCAGTCCTAAAAATTGGCCGAATTTTGTTTGTTATAGCTTTCATATTTTCGATTATAGATCGAATCTTAGCTTGATGCACCCCTCCGGGGGGGGGGGGAACTCCCTTATATGGGCTATATAGGTATTTTTTGGCCAGTTTGGTCTGAAATATTATATGGTATGGTTTGTGCACTGTGGTCTTGAATTGGCGGCTAATTATGCAACCTGCTTTTAAGCTCCAAACTTTGTACAGTTTTGTATCCTACTTATTAAAAGCGTATAAACATTGCCTTTAACATTGGTCTGATCTAGGGAACTGATTATAAGGCAGGTCTGAAATAGGGTATTGATTTAATGGTCAGGTGTGAAATAGGGTATCAATTTTTTGATCAGGTCTGAAATAGGGTACGGAAAATCACAGATTTTGGTCTGAAAAAGGGTAAGGGTTTCAGGAAGCGTGCCCCACACCTCCACCCAATTTTTCTGGAAGTACCCCTCCCCCTTCCCCTGGGGGATGTACCCAACTAATTCTCCTTAGTGGTATTGAAAGAGATTATGAGGGAATGAAGGAGTGAATTAAAATTTCAATGCCCATGAGTTATACAGTCACTGAAAATGATCACAAAAACATTCGCCCAAGTTAACTTAACCGTGAACAGTGCGTTTAGAGTGTAAATCTCAACAAACGCGTCGAGGGTAAAACACACTCTTGAAGTTGAATGGCTTTTTCAGGGAAGCCGGGAGTATTTCCTTCGTACAGGAAGCAAGCTCTTGACGCCTAATTAGCATTACCATAGAGGACAACTATCTCAATAACAGTCCAAATGTCAAAGAAACCAAAACAAAAGCAAATCACTCCGTTTTGGAACAGGACTAGAAACATTCACCTGACAAAAAACAAAGCACTGCTGTTTCCCACGTACCGTGACGGACGATCGACCTGCTTAGGGGACTGGTGTCAAGATGTGCTCTGCTATTTAAAATTTGAACGTGAAAAAAATAGGTCGGCTATTTAGGACGCTAAACCTTCCTTTTTGAATCGCCCATGTTTTGTTGCTCCTTCGGAAATTTTGTGTGCCTAAGACGGCTTTGGCGTCTTACAAGAGAAACACCTTGACGACTTCAGAGTGAGTTTTGGAACCAATGTCAATTTGTTCGGCCAGTCTGTTCCATTATTTATCTCCCAACTGTTCATCGGAATTATTTCTGTCTTTTTCTCTTATTGCACGTGTTTTCTAGTTTCTTTACTTGTAACTATGAATTGTTTCCTTTTGATTGATTGTGTTTTTCATTTTTTAAATGACATTGTTTCCCTAGTTGAGTACTTTTGCTCTTAGAATAAATGTCGATGGAAACTGTAGGTTACAGTGCCCTCGAAAGAGACACTCGGTGCGACCCTCTCATGCACGTTACCTCATAGTTCTTAAAACAGTAACTTACAAATATGGATCTATTTGATTATTTTTTGCTGAGCAGATTCCCAATAAGAGGTTCAATCGAGGTTCACCCTCTCATGCACGTTACCTCATAGTTCTTAAAACAGTAACTTACAAATATGGATCTATTTGATTATTTCTTGCTGAGCAGATTCCCAATAAGAGGTTCAATCAACACTATACTTTCAGAGTATCAATCACAAAAAAGAACATTCAGTTAGTCAACATAAAAAAAAAACTATTACTAATATTCACTACAGCAAGGTTTAAACAACCGGACCCGGTTCAGACGCCGTAGTTTGCGCCGAAGGCCTAATTCTGAATCAATTAGGAACAGTATCAGATATATTTTGAAAACCACTAACAATACTGAGTTTCAAGATCGACGGGCATACTTTTGTTAATTTGTGTCGGTCCAAATTCGAATTTAGTTCAGCTCATGAAAAGTACGACGTCTGAACCGGGCCTTTGCAAGTGAAGGGAAAGTTTCTGAAATGTGATTGCTATTTTGCAGATGAAATCGGTTCCAGTACTTCTCCTTGTTTTTCTACTGAGTTCAGTGATCGAGAGGACTGGTGCTAGTACCTGCCTGGAACGGTGCTTTGGACAAGATCAACAGTGTTTAACATTTTGCGAGGGACACTTACAATGTAACGCATGCGCCTCAGCGTTTCAAGACTGTACGGCAGGGTGTATCAGCGGGAAGAGAGAATTTAAGACAAGCTGGGAAAATGACTTTGCAACAAAAGATGAGGGTGTTAAACGAGCGTTCAGTTTGAAAGGAAAGAAAAACAGGAAATGGAAGAAACCCTTCTGATCATGATGAGAAAATGGACTACTATATGATTAAATGTAATGCTGTATATTTTGTTTAATTACTGTATTATCAAGTCTGTCAACTGGTGTGTATTAATATAAACTTAACAACACAGAGCTTACTTAGAGAAACTAGAGATAAGGACCCAAAACTGACTGGAGTGCTCGCATCAAGTCAGAAAAGACATTGTACGCTAGAGTAATTAAAAAAAAGAATGGAACGATTCAGTTTACTGTTTTTTTTATAGCTCAAATATCGGAAATCAATTAGTAAGTGATTGGCGAAGCAAATTCAACTCGAATATAAAGTAACGAGGGAAAAGAGGGGACAAGAACTGGGATTTGAAAGTTCAGGACTTGGAGATAACTGGTGAAAGATTCCCCGGTTGTACGAAAATCTTTCCTAAACAAACAAACCAATCAATCAATCAAACTCCATGTTGGTCACTTCAACTAATCATTATTAAGGTTCTTGAATGTGACAAATCGAAGTCCTTTTCAGGAGACAGTGTAACTACAAGAACTAAATAATAATCTCCGACTTAAACAACTTCCGAATTCAAAGCCTCGGCCAAAGCAAATTGTGGAATTTCTGAGCCCCGGACTTTCAAAGTGTAACAAGCACTTTCCACCTTGCTAATGCTTGTTTTCAGAACTCTGACTTTCGATGCAACATCCTTGGAGACGTTGCCGAACGAAACGAAAGCATCGTGTACCTCCCGAAGAAACCTACACACCTCGAAAGGAGTGTTTCTGTCTCCATTAGCAGCGCTGTTGATACATAAACGCATTAATTCCCCCGTCAAATCTGCGATCCCAAGAACGTAATCAAACGGGTTTAGCTTCAGATCTTTTCCTCCCTCCTTTGAGAATTCAAAAGAAGCCCTGACCTGCTCAAATGAAATCAAGGTTTTGTTCTTGAGGTAATGAGAGAAAGACAGCGCTTCAATGTACTCTTGCACGCCGGGTGAAAAGGCCCGTTCAAACAAGAATGGATCTTCACCATCCAGCTCCCATGCTATGGTCCTTAACAGTTCTTGGACTTCTAAGAACTTCTCATCCGCTTCTTTTAAGAATTGTCCTCGGTTCTCTGTCCCAGCAACTCTTTGTAGAAGGAAGATGATTCTTTTGCTCGCTATTGTCACATCTCGGCTACATTTTACCAAGCGCTCGCGCTTATCATAGCGCGAGTCAAGTTCTTTCTGATACTCTCTGAAGGACATTACAACTGGAGAATTCTCGTCAATATTCCTTTGGGGTAGACTACCTTCATTAGCTGCTGAACAAGTCCGTTTTTTTCCTCGCCTTTCTTGACCGCCCTTCTGTAAAGCCGCCATATTGGAAGTAAGAAAAACCTTAGAATTGATGAATCTGATTGGCCCTTTTTGCAGAACCAATAAAATGAAGTCTTATTAGGAATGGCGTTTATGGCGCCAGACTTGCATTGTGTTCAACAGCGATGGTTGGTTTGCGCGTTAGAAGCGGTGTAATGGCATAATAAATGTTATGAACAAAGATATACGTTTTTCCGTAGTGGAGGATGAGTTCTGAGAGAGGAAGAGGTAATTTTTGGCGAGGAAGAGGGCAAAGATTTCGCGGACACAGGAGAAGTGGCAGCACTGGTCAGGCTGCTCCTCAGAGAAGAGGTGAATTTCTAACAACTTTCTTCAGGTTTTTAAACAGGTGTCCTCTGTCCTAGTACGGCTTAAGAGGACTTGGGTTGAAATATTCTTCCTATGCTAAGGTTAAAAGTGCCAAAGTGCTCCCATTTGTCACATGTCACAAGCCACAGGGTTGCCACGGTCCGGAAAAAATCAGGGAAAACAGAGTTTTTTCAAGGTCTGGGCAAAGTCAGAGAATTTCTAAATTAGGCAAGATTTCCGCGCAGCCCCGTACATTAAGTATACATTCATTTTGTGACTCATACTCTATTCATTTTTCCCGCTGTGTGGAAATATTTTTGAGGGAATTTTTTCTATCCCAATGAGTGGCAACACTGAAGCTATCTATCTCTGCACTTATTATATTGGTGTCCTCCCCACTGAGGGGGAAAACGGGACAACTGAGAACTGATTGGAATCCCCCTCCCACACATGCAACTCTTCCAGGTTATCCGCGAGTCTCTCGAATACAGAGCAAATCTCCTAGTCTCCCTTACAGATGACTAAATCTGCTGGATAAAAGGAAATTGGATCAGTTCCCCGCAAAAGTCAAAGTGTTAAACTACATCTTTTCTAAAATCCAAATCAGCCAGCTTCTTATGTATATATATATTATGATTCTTGGCTTCAGTTTCATGTGTCTTGCATGTAGTTGTTGTAATCTGTTACATTGCAGGCTGACTTTGCAACAAAGAAATGCACTGAGTTTTGATCTACTTTGTTCTTCTAAATAAGTGACAGTCTGATTGGAAATTAAATTCCACAACTGATTCACTCAGGGGGGGGGGGTCAGATAAGGTGAGCTGGGTAGCTAATAGTGGAGGGAGAGGGAGGGGGTAGCAGAGAAGAAAAAATCTCCAGATTTGAAATCTCCTCAAGCACGCCCATACCTTCCCTCCTTGATCACCTTTCCCCAGTTCTTGTTCCCTGGAGTTGTGGGTCATTGATGGTTACCCCTAGAAACTTGAAAAGCCAAGTTTTTAGGGCCAGTGAGACCTCAAACTATCAACTGTTTTATGCGCCTGAGGTGGCTGAGGCCTCTGCATTATATTTTAAGTCCAGGTGACAACAAGCCAAGACAGCACTAGACCTCAAGTACAGCGTCAACAACCTCACCAAGTACAGACAAGTTTAACAAACTCTCCCTATAAAAAATGGAGCGTGTACTTTCCTGACAGTGGTATGTCAAACCTGTTGATTTAACAAACCTTCTCTGAATAAGATTTAAGATCACTTGCATAAAGGGTAAATTAATTTTCAATAATGTATATCAGTGATACATTGAAGTTACTATACTTTGATTGTTCACTGATAAATTACTAGTTACTAGTTAGCACAAAATAAATTAAAACTTTCTTAAACCAATTAAAGGCACACATTTTAATATTTGCAGTGTACAGTCCAGAGTCCCCTCTTGGATCAAAAGTCAAAGCCATTATGAAGTTTGTGGAGTCGCATTCAGCTCAACTTTCAAAGGTTCCATGTTTTGTGCTGTATTTTATGCAGGTTTACTCAGACTTGGCTTTACATCCAGCTGTTTAATCAGCTGATTTGTCATCATCAACATTATGAACCAATGGGATAAAAAAAAAACTGAAAAACTTGCCATAAGTCAAAGACAGAACAAAAGCAATTATCACCTCTGAGAACTGTGTAATAATCATAATATTACTAAGTATACAAATTTACAAGGAAATGTAGGTTTTGACTAAGTTCTTGCTAAAACGTTTTCTGGATTTCTGATCATAATAACAAAAATTTGACAATATAAAAGTAAGCCTGATTGTACTATGAAGCAAAATTGTCAGTCAGTAGAAGAAATGTATGCACCTATCCTGAAAAGTGGACCAAAATACTGAAGATGGCTGGCCGATTTTAATATTAAGGATGACCAATAGTTTATTGTGAAAAGACAAGGCCTTGCCAGTGAAGTTTATTTTATGACAAGCTACTTTCCTTTTCAAGCAGACTTCTTTAAGTCTTAAACAGTAGCACTTTTATTACAAGTGAAGTAAGTCATTTGACTTTCTTAGTTGTGGTTTCTGAGGGGTAAAAAGGAATAGAATCAATAATAACATTGAGGAGTGAAATATAACTTTTTTTCCATTTTTATTTTTCAGGATGAAATAGAAAACAAAAGAGCTGTGGTGTTTGACTATGCAGACCTCATATCAGACCCAGGTATACACACTGTCACTTTCTAGACAGCTGACTAACTGGTATCGTTTGGTATCTATAGCTAAGGTACAACCTGGTTCAGTTGATTAGAAACAGTCCAGGTATTCTCTTTCATTTGAAAGGCAGTTAATGCTAATCCAGAATTAACATCTAACCAAGGTTATTGAGGTAAACAATAGTCTAAGTCCAAGTAATAATAGGTAATAATTCTAGCTGAACATGAGTGCTCTACCATTAAATTGGGGAGACTGTCGAATAATCAAATAAACTCTAAATTAAATCTAATGTTGGTTTTTGAGGAGAGGGGAAAACTGGAGTACCCGGAGAAAAACCTCTCGGAGCAGAGTAGAGAACCAACAAACTCAGCCCACTTTTGACATCAAGTCCAGGAATTGAACCCATGACACATTGGTGGAAGGCAACAAGCGCTCTCACTACTGCGCCAACCCTGCTCCCCAAGTGAAAGGGGAAGTCATTATTACTCACTCATTAAACTGGAATGAAAGTTCTCTCTAACCCAGAGTTACAAGAATGATTGGGCAGACTCTTACCACTAAAGGACTGACAAAATGGTTAATATTCATAGGGAATAACTTAATTAGCCCAGGACTCCACGCCGCGGGTCGGCTCGCCTTGACTCGCGTGCGTCGGTAATTTGATCATCTCGTTTGCTTATCATTCGTTCCAGTTGTGTCTAGTTGATCCTAGGGATTACATTTTACAGACTCCTTTCTGGACGAACCTTTTCACCTGTCTCTTCCTCGCTCTGCCGACTTCGTTGACCTCATCATCGCCAAGGGCCCAGGATGTTTTCTTTTTAAAAAGGACTTAAAGCGCGCGTATCGTCAGATCCCAGTTGATCCTAGGGATTACATTTTTCTCGGCTACCATTGGAACGATCTTCTCTATTTTGATTTGGTACTCCCCTTCGGCTTGCGTTCAGCCACCCTCGCTTGCCAACGTACTACCAACGCCATTGCTCATCTTTTCAATTCAATCTACCATCACCAGTGCGTTAATTACATCGATGACTTTGGCGGCGTAGAGGCCTGTTATGATGACGCTCTCGCAGCCTTTCAAGACCTAGAAAACCTCTTCAACAGCCTGGGCTTAGAATCATCCCCGCAAAAAGATTGTCCTCCTTCAACTAGGATGATTTTCCTTGGACTTATTTATGACACTGTCGCTATGACCATCGAAGTTCCTGACGACAAGTTAGCACGTGCATCTGAACTCATTCGTCATTGGCTCTCATCTCCCCGCTCCACAAAGTCTGATTTGCAGTCCCTCATCGGTAAACTTTCTTACATCTGCGCCTGCATCAGCCCTGGGAAAATCTTCATGCAGCGCATGCTTTCCGAACTCCGCCGACTTCCCACCAAATCTTCGCGTTTCACGCCTAGCTCCGCTCTGCTCGCCGATTTGCGTTGGTGGAATGAGTTCCTTGCTGTGTATAATGGAGTTTCACTGCTACGTTCCTCCCCTTGGATCGATTCGCCTGTTCGGTTTTGCACCGACGCCTGTCTTTCCGGCATTGGTGGCTTTTTCGATGGCCGTTTCTTTCACTCCTCTTACCCACCATTCTTTGATACGACTTCGCTGTCGATTGCTTCGCTAGAAATGCTGGCCGTCATCATTAGCCTAAAACTGTGGTCAGAGGAGCTGCGTGGCCAGCGGATTTTAGTCCGTACTGACAATCAAAACACTGAAGTTGCCATCAACACCGGACGTTCGCGCGTTCCTTTTGTTCAATCATGTTTACGTGAACTTTGGTTTTACGCTTCCCGTTTCGATTTTGAGCTTCGCGCCCTTTACATCTCAGGTCATCAAAACACAATCGCTGATTCCCTTAGTCGCTGGGACACTGATCCAAAGTTCTCACGCACCTTTCACGGGGCAACGCACCTACATCACAGCACCTTAACAGAATATGTTTGCTCTTTTGATTTGTTTCGTTTTGACTGCCAGTGGTAACCGCCTCTTCGTTGCTGTCTTTCAGGTTACTACCTGCGCGATTTACAGCTTCACGTCCGTCAAATTCAGGAATTTGCCTTATCAGCAGCCACCAAGCGGAACTATCACTCCGTCTGGAACACTTATCTTAAGTTCTGTGATTTCTACAACCTTCAATCCTTCCCAGCCTCCCCATCTACACTCGCCGCCTTTATGACTCTAGTCAGCTTCTCTGTCAAGTCTCACCACACCATCAACAATTACCTCAGCGCCCTGCGGCGTCTTCACGTGTTCTGTCATATGGACGCTTCAGCCTTCGACGACATTAACGTTAAGCTGACACAGAAAGGTCTGGAGAGATCTATGGTTCACATCCCACACCGCAAGGCCCCTCTCACGCCATTGATCTTGTTACAGTTTCACGCCCACCTCAATCTGCGCGATTCCGCCCATCTAGCCTTGTGGTCTGCTCTCCTGGTCGGTTTCTTCACCTTTTTTCGTACAGCCAATCTAGTCCCTCAAGCTTTCGACAGCTTCTCTTCGCAACACGCATTATCTAGAGGCAGCGTCACCTTCACCAATTCTGGTGCTTTTCTCACAGTTACCAGGACCAAAACGCGGCAATCCGGTGATACGGCCCTCGTCGTTCCAGTTCCTCAAATTCCCGGTTCGCCGCTGTGTCCAACAACCGCCCTCAAATTGTTACTGGGAACGGTCAACGCTCCTGACGCGTGCCCTCTCTTCACCTTCGCTTCTACCTCAAACCAACTCACCTGTATCACAGCCAAGTCCCTCAACGATGGTATTAAGCATTTAGCATCCCTCACTTCTTTGGATCCGCAGCTTTTCTCCGGTCATAGCCTTCGTCGAGGCGGCGCTACTTTCGCCTTTAAGTGCGGTATACCAGCTGAACTTATCAAGCTTCAAGGAGACTGGCGATCTGACGCTTACATGTTATATTTATCACTGCCTTTAGCAGACAGACTAGTGCTCACGCAGGTCTTAGCTGAGCACGTTCAAACTTTGTAATTGTAGTTACGTCCAATTGTTTATTTTTACTTTCTCCTTTCCTCTCCTTGCCATTCTCCTCTCGCACTCCCCCTGGGAATCTTGTTTGGGCCTCTTTCTCTCTGCCTCGGGGTCTCCTCGAGTCCCTGGGGCCTCTCGATATCAATAAAGATGCCCAAACAGATTCTTTGTCTTTTTCGTCCTTGTGTGTTGCGAGAGGGGTGTGACAGGGGATAATTGTTAATATTCATAGGGAATAACTTAATTAGCCCAGGACTCCACGCCGCGGGTCGGCTCGCCTTGACTCACGTGCGTCGGTAATTTGATCATCTCGTTTGCTTATCATTCGTTCCAGTTGTGTCTTCACCCTCCCTCCCGCCCTTGGGGTCTCCTCGAGTCCCTGGGGCCTCTCGATATCAATAAAGATGCCCAAACAGATTCTTTGTCTTTTTCGTCCTTGTGTGTTGCGAGAGGGGTGTGACAGGGGATAATTTAATGTTATAAAGGAGTATATGTATCATCATTCTGTAGTTCATACATGTTCTATGTTGAATTATTTATAGAGCTCAACAAGGACTTCCCATCTCTGGCCGGAGATCTCAGAGATCAGCCTACTACAGTGCTCCAAAGTCTTGGCTTGGCAGTCTCCCAGGTGGCATCATTTAAATTGAAGCCCCACCATTGAATCGATACGGCTATGCAAAATAATGATGACTTGTTATTTTAAAAAGATTAAGGCATTAGTTAAATTACCTCCATGTCATATCAAAATTGTTTGTTATATAATTATAATATATTATTTCAGATCCTATTGACAGCAGAGCCATGTGAAAGCCAACAGGTTGCTTGTCTTATTGATCTTCCATACATTCAAGCCAGGTAAATTCATTATCATTAGACTGACCTGAAAATATTTTCACCATTTTAATACGGTGGTCAAAAAGGGCTTGAGGTCAGGGATTTTAAGCTGGGTGGCTAATTAACCATCATGAAATGAATGACCATATTTTAATAGTTTCAGAACAGCAAGTGTATCTAGACTATCAATTTCATATATTAGATATATCAATATTTGCAATCCACAAATATCCATTGCTATGTGTAATCTTACTTGGATGTATTTCTTCCAGCCTAAAAAAAATATGTCACCTGATGTATCAATAAAAATCTGTTAAATGACTGTGTCTAAATTATTTTCTTTTATCCAAACATTTTTCTTTCATTGGGAAAGTTCATGCTTCAGCATTGCAACAAACCTCATTGTTAGAAATACATCAGATTATAAACTTTACAACAACACAATAACCTCAGTGAAAACTCTGTTACTTATGGGAACTAGCAGTTTTCTCTATGGGCTTGCACAATTTAAGCTTATACCAGTTGTGACCAGATTTTTAATAGTCTTTGTTTTCTCATTTTCTCACAGAATAACAAACTTTGAACCAATGACTCCTCTGAAAAGCCTCAAATCCAACTATTTTGGTATGTAAACAAAAACTGTTTCAAAGTTGTTATTTTTTGTCTGGTATTTCAAGTTGATGTTCAAGTGACTAAAGTTGTTTTCTGATGTATGTAGGGAAATTTGTCGCCATTCATGGAACTGTGGTTAGAGTAAGTAATGTGAAACCGTTGGTGACCAAGATGGCATTCAGCTGTAACCTGTGTGGTGAGATGCAAGTATGTTCAGTGTTGAACCGTTTAGCCCCTTACAATTAACTTGATGTATATTCTTGTTGTTCTCCATAATAATTAAATTTGCACTGGCTCCAAAGGTTCTCCAATAATTAATTATAAAGACTAAACCAATTAAGATAAAAATTTAACTAACTGAAGATATTTGTTGTGCTCCTTGAAATTGTCTCTCAAAAGGTCTTTGAAACCTTTAAAATCTTCTTACCTGTAAAACTGATTGGTACTTCAACTTGAGTCATAGTTTGCACTAATCCTAGTTGGATCAACTTGATCAGCCATTCAGCAACTGGACTCTGGTTACTTACTTACAGTTCATTGGATTTCCAGCCAAAAACAAGAGGAAAATTGGAGGGCTCAGGACAAGAATGTCCTCTTGGATTTTGGCCTTTTTTTTTTGTTTCATCCAAATCAGCTGAGGTTTTGCATGTGGTCTCTGATTTAATAGAAAAACAAGATGCTGCTAAGAAAATTAATCCTTTTTTGTATATGTTATTTCTTGAAAAAAGAAGTGGAAACTGGCGGAACAAAATACAAGGCAATGTTGTTCTGCTAAATCAAAGACTGTATGCAAAACCTCGGTTAATTTAAACAAAATATAAAAACGGCCAAAATTAATAAGAGGACATTCTTGCCTGGAGCTGTTCTGTTCAAGTCTTCTGCCACTTATTTCATCAAACTAATTTGTGCCTAATCTACAAATACCAGGGATTTCTATCCAGAAGCAAAGGGTCATACTTGGAATTACAGGAAAAAAGTCCTCAGCCCTCATTTCTGCTAGAGTGATATTGATTGTAATTTCATAGTTTTCTTCTGTTTTTATCTTACAAGGCAATTCAACTCACAGATGGAAAATACTCAGTGCCAACTAAGGTGAACAATCTTTACCTTCACAAACACACTCAGGTTGTTAATAATTATGGAAATGTTGCAAATACCAAGTAATTTGATTGGTGTTATTTATTTTTTCATTTGTGATTGGACAGTGCTCGTCTGCTGATTGCCGTGGCAGGTCGTTCAATCCTGAGAGAAGTTCAGCAATGACAGAAACCATTGATTGGCAAACTGTCAGGTAAGCTGTTGATGTAATAGAATGAGAAGTGCATGAAGGTGTGTTCATGGATTTAAAGTGGGAAAATGAAAGTGAACACTGTATTAAAAGTATAACCTCCACTTTTACACTTTCGTGTATAGCAAGGATGAGGTTTTCTATATAGTATTACAGTATTTGCTCACAGCTAGTAGTTCAGGCATCTATATTCATGTTGTGATGATTAGTTGAAAAAGGAACATTATTTGTACTTAGACGATAGGATTGGTGGTTTTTTTCTTGAACCTTTGCTGAAACAGTTCTATGGTTAACGAATTCAAACTTAAGAAAGCATGCAACAGTTTCTGCTCAATTATATAAAATTAACTGAAGAGTTGACAGTGTGTTTCAAGCATTTTTGGCACATCCGTTTTTTGTGTTACAGAGTCCAGGAGATAATGGATGATGATCAGAGAGAATCTGGAAGAATTCCAAGGACAGTGGATTGTGAACTGACTGCTGATTTAGGTTGAAATTAATTACATTTTCAAACTTAATTCGAAATTACATCAACATTATTGAATAATCACAATTGAAAGGAGATTCTAGAAAATCCTGTTTAAGCTATTTTTAGTGGCATTCTTTAGGACTGGTAAAATAAATTCATAAAATTGACTAAGTAGTTTTCAATGTGTTCTCTCTACTAACAAATCTGCACAATAATAATATATAATATAATAATATTATTAATTGTGCTCTCTGGGGACCAAGGAGTTCAGGAGTATGAGTTGAGAAGTGACTTGTTGTAATTCAAGCATTGAAAAAATTTATTCATAACTGATTTTAGTAAAAGCTAGGTTCACATTACTAAATATTTAAAGTAATTATTAACCTTAATTATATACAGGACGGTTTGTTACAGGTAGCCTTTAGAAACATCCATGTTCAGGGTCAGTACTTTCATCGACAGATCAGATCATGAGTGCTTGGCATTCATGCTAGATAAATGCTAATACATTTATTCTCATATACATATATGATTTGTTTGTTTAGTGGATAGCTGTGTTCCTGGGGATATGGTCACCATTACTGGTTTTGTCAAAATTACGAGCTCAGAAGAACGTAAATATTTGATCTACAGATGTACATACAATAAGTGATAGTTTGAAAAGCAGGTTACTTTTCAACGCTGTTTGGTGAAGTTTACACTGAGCTCAAATTAAGTTATAATTCCTACTCTTCTACAAACAAACTAGTTAGTGAGATTATATAAACTGATTATCTGCAAATCTGGTGTCCCGCAGCTTTGAAGTGCAGCTTTTTGTAACTTGATGGAAACTTAAGTCAAAGGTTTTGACCAGTTAATCCTCTGAGTTTCAGAACGTTCTTGGTTTTGTAACATGCCAGGGAAATGGAATGTGAGACAGAGAGTGATAAGCACTAAAGGAGCTAATCAAGGGAAAGAGTGATATAGAAGGGAGAGAAGCAAGACAAAGCTTCAGAAGCTTGAAAGTGATATTTTGCTTGCTTGATGTTACTGTAATAGTGAGTAAGCACATATTCCAGTAAATGGTCATTTAAAATTCTTTTGTACGGAAGAGGCTGAAACAAAGAGTGGGAGAGGGCTTGATAGTCTGGTACATGTATAACAGTAAGTTCCTTGCAAATGAACATTATCGTGGCAACAATTTCCTTATTATAACAGCTTGAAACAACAGCACCAATGTTGCTTTTAGATCGCAACAAGAACACTAAAGACAAGTGTATGTTCCTGATTTACATTCATGCTAATGCTGTAAATAATAACAAAGGGAGTGCTGGTGGTGGAGAGCAGACAAGTGGGCTTGCCATGGAATTCTCCATCAAGGTAAAGCTTTCTCTACACTGTCACCGTCTTTGATATTCATCCACCACATTCAAAAGTCAAAATAATGTGTTTTATGACTTGTCCAATTTGACAGCTAGGCCTCATTTTACAGGTTGTGCAATAGAAGTATTTAGTACAGACACCCTATAATAATGTTTGAAAAGCTAACATATTGTAAGTCACTTTATGTATCTTCTTAATGTGTAAGCACTGGTCAGGAGTAATTTGTCATATGAATATGGAGATAAATAATATTTTTTGTTGTAAGGGTCCCAATCTGAGAAATGCATCTCAAGTCTTTCTGTTCTGTTTCGTTTTTTGTCAAGTTTTAAATGCAACTTAGCCTGCAAACAGGCTCTCCGTATGGGTTATTCTGAGAATTGCTTTCTAATGCCTGCCCAAATCCCCGCGCTTTGACCGCGTGCCATTCAAGAGCAAGTCGACGCAACCATCCCTCGGAATACCCAGATGGAGAGCCTGTTTGCAGGCTAAATGCAACTTTGTAAAAACAAAAAGAGAAACTCATCACCCTGTAAGTTAACTTTTCATTTTTTGCGCTTTCCGTGTGCAGGAGCTATATGCCATTCAAGAAATTCAGGCTCAGCCTAACCTGTTCCAACTGATTGTTGGGTATGTACCTGTAAAAGCAAGTGACTGGCTTTATGGTAAACTGCTATCAACATTTTAGGAAGATGCATGCATCTCCTGATTCAACATAGAAAAAGGGTACTTCGAAGGTACAGCAAAGTTCACTTTGCCTTTGCCTGACATCTTCATTGTAAATAAATAGCCATTTGTTTGATTGAATGGCAAAGTTTGATAAACATTTGAAACTGTTTTTTGCAGATCCCTTTGTCCTTCCATTTATGGACATGAGGTAAGGGTTCAGCCTTAAACATTTTAAAAGAGAGTGTCTTTTAATCTGAATTCAAGTTTTTAGAACTGCTACTATAAATTATCTTTTCAATGATGAAGTGCTCTTTCTTTATAAGATGGTGAAGGCAGGATTGGTGTTAGGTCTGTTTGGAGGAACTCAGAGGTACCTAAATGACAAGGTACATAAAGATTAATAATGTTAAAAGTTGTACAGGTGCTCCTCTGTCCTTCCAGCGAACTACAAATGTATTTATTGGGCTATTAGGCACAAAGCTGACTGGTAACCCTGTGGTCAACAACTATTTATAATAAAAGAAAACACTGCTTGTGAAGGATTTCATACAAGCACAGCTGACCAGTTATTGGGCTTGATTGCAACCTAGAAATGTTGCTGAAATTGCGCCTCATCATCGTGCTACCTTGGAACTCCAAAAACTGTGACACAGTTTTTAGGAAGTATCATAGTAACAGTTCTTTGGTCCCGCATGAACATAGCCTTAGATCGGACCATTTGGGACTGGTCCCGTGTGAACATAGCCTTAGATCGGACCATTTGGGACTGGTCCCGTGGGAACATAGCATAAGTCTCCCGTAGTTTGCACTTGTTTGTTAGCCATGCAAGCTGACCTTTCAAAAGTATAGCCAAGGACGTCAAGGGTTTATGTGTTTTTGTTTTATACTGTCATTGTGCTTTTTACAGAACCGTATTCCAATAAGGGGAAATCCCCACATTTTAGTGGTTGGTGATCCGGGTCTTGGAAAAAGCCAGGTAACTAAAACCGCTGCCTCCTATTGTTATTTTACATGTCAGAATAACATGAAAAACGTCATAAGACTTATACTTCCTGAAATTTAAGTATTTTTGCACGGCTTACAACTATGCCACAAAAACACATCCTTCTGAGGTATGTTAATATCCAAGAAATTGGAGGAAGCCACACATTCTTATAATTGATTTGCAATTTGCTTTCTGCTGCCCCGACCAATTTGTGAATAATTTGTCACACACTGTAACGCAAAGCTGAAGTCCCCATTTAGGTGTGGCTTTGTGCCATCTTGATTACAACTGTGACACAATTGCCACACGGAACATTGATATTGAAGCGTTTTATTTGTCTTGGTTGTAGATGCTTCAGGCTGTTTCGAACATTGCTCCAAGAGGAGTGTATGTATGCGGAAATGCAACGTCAACTTCTGGACTCACGGTACATTTTATTGATTTATTTTGATTGTTTTTTTTTTTTTCACTCTACCATTTACCTCAGTTACCAATTCTGACTTAGCGTGGTCCTTTGAAGAGAGATACATGAAGATTTATCACCTCTTTGGGTTGTCTATTTGATCAGGTTGCTAAATCAAGTTGTCTTGTTTCAGGTTACACTATCTAAAGAGGGCTCGTCAGGGGACTATTCCTTAGAAGCTGGAGCCCTTGTATTGGGGGACCAAGGTGCAGTGTTCTGTACGTTGTTATGGCAACAAAATGTACCAAAATGTAAAAAGCACGTGCAGAGTGATTCTTTTCATCCATAAAACATTCTTGGTTTTCAACCACGTGACAAGGCGGTCATGTGGGTGCTTCATACAAAACAAATTTAATTTTGCAGAATTTCAGGCATAAAAATTTAAAGTTTAGTTCCCAGCAGAAAGACAGACTATTATTCTTGAGCACTAATATGGTCACCATGACGCCACGTGAAAACCAGCAATTATTTTGCAGCGTTCTCGTCGCTATTGCTCAATAAACTCCCTGTTAGATTTAATTACCAGCTCAATTTACTTACAGATGCAACAATAATGGTTTAGGAAACTACTGCTCATTCCGTGAATTGATTTTTGTTCCTCTTGTTAGGGTGTTGCTGCATTGATGAATTTGACAAAATGGGGAGTCAGCATCAAGCTTTGTTGGAAGCAATGGTGAGTTTGTCAGTGCTTATATCTAAGGGTGAGCTACAGCATTAAAACTGACAAACATATTACGGTGTCATTTGTATCGATGCTGGGTTTTCCCCGAAATATATCGATACCTACGAGGAATATCGTTTGTCTTAATGTCTTTCGATACTCGATACGTACTTGAATTACTTTCTACGCAGTTTGAGTGGGACCCTTTGAAGAAAAAGTGTAGCTAGAAACAGTAAGAATTTTAAAACCCGTGACTATTTTTTTTAATTGCCTTGATATTTTTTAGGAACAGCAAAGTATTAGTATTGCCAAGGCGGGAATTGTTTGTAGGTGAGTGAGATGCCAAAATGACCGTTTCTTCTCCGCCGTGACTTTTGTGTATTTCTTGACCTAATTCTCTAATTCGCGAGTGAGTTAAATTTTACCGCAACGTTTGTAACACTTCATTTCAGCTTGCCCGCAAGGACGTCCATTTTGGCAGCAGCTAACCCCGTAGGTGGTCATTATAACAAAGCAAAAACAGTGTCTGAAAACCTCAAGTAAGTCGCTGAACTCAACCGTTACTTAACACTGGCACATGACTGCTCACCGTTAGCTTATATTCTTCATTTTATTGTCTCTAGGATGGGAAGTGCCCTGTTGTCTCGATTTGACCTTGTAAGTTCTTGTCTGGTTTTGATTTTTAGCACAGTCGCGTTCTTTAAGCTGTTAACACACGTTTAAGGAAGTGAAGTATCCAGTCGGATTTGAGTGATTAATTTTCAGAAAACCAACACAACTGAATTGTTTTGCTCAACCTCAAGAATCAATACCAACTAACCTTCTGAAGTTCTGGCTTACCACACTTGAAATGCTTCATGATTTGTTTTCTTTTACGTAAATCTCTTGAAGTCGATCTCAATCTTGGTGACCTAGGAGCGTTAAGGAAATACAGATGCTTGTAGTTGCAGCTTAGTTTTGACTAAAAACGTAAACATCTCCGTAACTTTACAAGCAATTTCATTTTCTCGTCAGGTTTTCATACTTCTGGATAAGCCAGATGAGGTGAGTTTCCCTTACAAATGAATTTGTGTAAAAGATGAAGAGCTAAGCGGACGATTTGTCAGAGACGAATCGAGCACCGGTGTGATGGCTTACCACTGTGATACTGCGAGACTTGTGGGGTGGTTCGTGCGTGACGTGCATTTCGCATTCTACTGGGATTTATTTTGAAATTATGAACACTGAGTTACGTTCGTTGTTGATCTGATATTCTTCTTTTTTATAACAGGAAATGGATTCTATGTTGTCGGAACACGTGATGGCATTACATGCCGGGAAAAAGAGGTAAGTTTCTGACATACTTACGGCGTTAGCAAAACTTCCGTAAATATCATTGGTAACAAAATAGCTTAGACTGTTAACAAGCTCTTTACTGATATGCTGGGCGCAACGAGCACACGGGGAGAAAATGATTCTGTAAGTTGAACGAAATCGATGTTTTTCGCCGTGCTGCTCCCCCAATCAAACAAGCTCACAAAAGCTAAAGTACGAGGTTATCTAAAACTTACACTGAAGTGTCGATATTTTTGCTGGGCTTTATGGAAGAAATCATTCGCTCTGACAAAGGGCTAAAGTTCGAAACGTCAGCTTTTAGAATCCCTGTACGGTGGCCAATTTACATTATGAACTCCGTTGATAAAACCTAATGTTGTGTACAACTCCCCCAACGACGCAACACCACAGTTTCTTTAGAAACTACGCCCTTTATGGACGAACTCGTTTTCTTTCTTTTAGTGCCTTTGGAGTGGCTACAGCCAGGCGTCGTTCAAGAGAGGTAAAGTGGTCAACAAGGTTTTAGAATGTGCGCTTTAATTCTGTGTTGTTATTATTAACACCATTTGTAAGAAGAATCGGTATGTTTGTTTAGTGCTTGTGTTAGACGCAAATACTTCTTTGTAGTTATGTGTTATGTTTTGTTTATCGCTTTTTGGTCAATTGTTCGAGATTGTGCAGTGTTACAATCCTAGCTTAGTTTCTTGTGAAGACTGCAACTTTGCAACGTTTTTAAGCTTCCGAGTGGAGTTACACTCACCAGGCGAAGGGCCATTTATCCGTGGTACCACTCCAAACAACACATGGTAATCTGCGGCCTTTCCCCACATCAAAGTACCACGGAAAGCCGCAAGAATCTGGAACAAAAATTCATCTTCCAAATCGGCACCCTTAATCCCCACGCTATTAACGAACGCTTTTCATTCAATTAATGTATTTCTATTTTTCACGTTGCCATGTTTCCACCAATAGCGTAGCTCCATCTCCTCTATATAAACCACATACAACCCATAATTCCTCGATTCGCCCTGACGAAGGGCTAACGCTCGAAACGTCAGCTTTTAGAATCCCTATACGGTAGTCAATTTACATTATCAACTCCGTTGATAAAACCAAATCTCATTGGCAACACTGAGTTTCGCAATGTCGCAATACCATGAAGATGACCCAGTGTCGAAAACGTTCTTTTTTTACTTTTTACCTTTTTTACCCTGGTAAGTATTTTGTCATTGCTTATTGTTTTTGAAACTGATACAGGAGAGCGGCAGTGACGAGGGTGAGAGCAGAAAGCAATGGGAGGCGGACAAACCACTCTCTGAACGTCTGAAGGTGACTTGATTGTATTCACACCCCGCATTACGGCACTGTTCGGATGACTTCGGACCCTTATGAAATACATTCGGTCCTTTTCGGTCATTTGTGTTGGAACTTCGCGAAGCACTGTGAAGACACGTTTTGAAAAACGTTGGACTGAGATTGGATGTTTGGTCTTGAATTTCTTGGAAATGTTCAAACTTTACATCGACAAAATCAAACAACTTGTGTATAATTTGTGTTTATCAAAGACTAAAAAAGTAGCTTTTGTTCTTAGATTGGTCGAAATGAAGAGTTCGATGCCATACCGCCACCGCTTTTACGAAAGGTGAGCAATTCCTGCACGAGTTTCACCCACTGACACAATTGATAAATTGAAGCTTAAAATTCAGTGCGCTGTCAATTCTGTTTATGATATTTCTTTACAGCTTTTGGATTACATGGCGCCAGGACACATTGTAAATAGTTTCAGTTGATCACCTACCTGTATGTGATCTGTGGCCGTCTACTCCACATGCCCATTGTTGTCCTTTTAAGATGAAGCTGTGTAGAACCTTACCATTTTTTCACTTTATCCTTTGTGGTTTGTTTTCCAGTACGTTGGTTACGCTAGAACCTACGTCAACCCTAAACTGACGCCTGCAGCGGCTAATGTCTTACAGGTGACGTAAACAGTTTGAATTTATTTGGTTATTAAAGTTCGTCTTTGACAATTCATACCTCAAATTATTCATAAAATTTGACAGAAAACTATGCGGCGAGCAGTCTCTTGCTTATCCTAATTTCTGTGGCGCGCACTGGATCCAGCGAGAGGTCACCGGTAAAGCCGCGAGAACGCGTACGTGGACTGTGGAAAAGACAAATTGCTTTTTCCTTCAGCTTTTTCCTTCCTCTCCCCGATCTAGCAGGTATATTTACCGCCCGTTGGCGCGAGTAACCGAACGACAAAACTACGACTGCTCACAGTGTAAATTATTACAGACAAACTGAAAGAATGACTTTGAGGCCATAGCGCTTTAAATGAGTGTCGTGTAAGCATTTCATTTGTGCTTGAACAAATGAGTGCATTTAGTTGGTAATCTTTGCCTTCGTTGAACTCAATGAGTCTTGTTTGTTGGTAGAATTTTTACCTGGACTTGAGACGTCAGCATCACAGTGCAGATAGCACTCCAATCACCACGAGACAGCTCGAGTCGCTCATACGATTAACACAGGTGCGAAGGAATCTAAGTCAATTCGCCCTCCGTAAATCAGTGTACTACTCAAGTACTAGAAAATTTACATTACTGAAATGTTAAGTTAAAAGGAATGAGAGGTAAATGTGTAACGAACTACTTGAATTATGTGTGAAATATGTTCAGATCGATTATGTTCTAATTCGTATTAGGAATTAAGCGTGTAAAATCTATTTAATGTAAACTAATCAATGTAACCTTCTAATTAATGTATTTTTGTCTCGTATTAGTAGGATTCTTCAGCTAGTCTTTTATCTTGACACAGAAATATAGCCATTATTATTATTATTATTATTATTATTATTATTATTCTGTTCGTCATTGAAGGCGCGAGCTCGCTTGGAGATGCGCGAGAAAGCCAGCCAACAAGACGCCCAAGATGTGGTAGAGATAATGAAGTACAGTTTGCTTGATACATTCAGCGATGACTTCGGAAACCTGGACTTTCAAAGATCGCAACATGGGTCAGGAATGAGTTCCAGAGCTCAGGTAGAGTTATCGTTGTTCATGAAACCAACCAGTGATAAGCGCGGGAAAACAAGCAATCGGTGGCAAGCGCGGGAAAATATACAACCGTTGGCAAGTGCGGAAATCGTGCCCGCACAAACTTTTGGTGGGTGCTTTGTTCCTTTTTGGCTTAAGGTACCAATGTTATAAATTTTTGGTTTGTTTTCTTTTTCAGTCCAAGCGCTTTGTTGCTGAGTTAAGCAGAATATCAGAGAGGGATTACAATTCTCTTTTCACTGTGGATCAAATGAGAAAGATAGCCAAGGTATAAAACCACTGCATTTTGTCGTAATATTCTCCATCCCTTGGTCGTCGTTCTAAGGAACGAAAAATTTTGTCAAACAAACATGCGAAATTTAAAGCTTTACTGACGTCCATTACGTGTTTTGATTCTCTTTTCACAGGATCTGCGACTGCAGATTCGTAATTTCGAGGACTTCGTTTACTCGCTAAACAACCAAGGCTTTTTACTGAAGAAAGGGCCAAGAGTCTACCAACTGCAGACTTCAAGCTGTTTATAACTGTGTGGTATTAATATGTGGTTTCGGACTCTTTTTGATGTGAAATTGATTTTGATACTTCAGAATCTCTTCGTCGATCATGTTACATGTAAAAACCGTTAGTAAAATAAAGATAATTTGTTTGAGTTTGTTCTCAGTCCTAAAATACAATATGGGGATACCAGAAGCCAATAATATATGAGGCGAGGTGGAGAACCAGGGGCGGGCTCCGCCGATCACCGACACCGAGTTGTATAACTGCTTCACTAAGTCCTTTCATTTCTAACAAATTGGCGGAGATCTCTCGTGCTACGTGATACATTATCCTGAATTGCTACCCGAGGTTTGATTTAAGAATATTCGATGAAAGAGATGACAGCGCGTGAGCGCACTTGCTTGCTTGCTCTCCGTATTCAACTACATGTATCTTTCGTGTGCATGCGCTTTACTCGTACACGCTCCAATTACAATGTCTGTATTAACTGATAATTAAGAACGCCACACTGAGCAGATTTTCAAATGCTTTATTACTTTCTTTTAGCGACGGAAAAGCATTAACACTATCAGTTTTTGAAACCCACTACTACACTGAACTCCCCGTCTAAATCACGTAATGTACTGCAGGATGTTGGAAACATCTCTGGTTTATGGTGAAAATCAACGGAGGTAAACTACCAGCGTATCTGCAACCCCGACATTACCTGCAAGGAGATACAATGGAGCAACAAATTGGGTAACGAGGCCATTAGAGAAAATAACAAGTTGGACTTGAAGATTTTAGAACTTTCTTGCGGCTATGAGCTTTTCTCCTCGTAGCTTTTAAGTTTACGTGAAAGATATTTCTCTAAATCCCCGGTTATTCGAAACTGATGTTTTTGGATTTCTTTTTCTGTTAAAGATTGTCTCAAGAATTTCCTAAATACCGGCTAACAATAATGGAATGCGCTCTCATCGACTCTTATGTGGTCTCGAATCCTCTTGAATTTGTCCCTTTCTGCCCGCAAAAGCTTCCTTTAAAAATTCTGTTCTTGCGAGGACGGATTTTCCCAACAACATTCGTACAATCGGCGTTGTTTTACTCACCAAAATGATTCCAGTTGGTGTGCCCGGACAGCCTGCTGTACAGTATGACCTGAACGTCTCTGCTTGATTGGAAATGTTTTTCCCAGTTACAATGAATTCCGACAGTGACTACCATCCACCCGGCATCAGCACCACATCCCCCATAGTTCCTGTTGATAAAGAAGTAACGCTGGTGCATCCCGCCAATGGAAAAGGAGTTCTTTGGTTGGGTGTTGATATCCGACCAAGAGCTCTTACTTAGCCGTGAGTGAGTAAACCAGTTCAGTTTGTCTGATCCCAGGGCGTTAAATTTCAGTTCTTTCATCAGTTTTCCTTGCTTATAAAGAACAACCCTGGCCTGCAAAAACAATTTAAAAGAAAGAGATGTGAACGCCCAGGTAGACTTGGTCAGGATCCTGGGGCGGTGCCCATGCATAGAAGCTCGTGCAAACATCAAAATATTCAGCTAAACTCCATTTGATACACACACGCTAAAATGAAAACTCTTCATCACGGAGATTTTTGTTGCACGTGATCTCGGATCTCTTATAGACAACGAACGTCAACGCATATAATAACGAGACACCGGACTGTTTATCTTGTTAACCTCGTCAACAGAGGTTTAACCAGGTATCTCGTCAATGCTCTTACAAATACACTTAAAAGGCCTTAGGCGTGTTGTTTGCAAGAGATCTCTCCTGAGTAGTGCCGTTTCTCTGTCAGACCGCATAAAAGTTCACCTTGAGAAAGACTGATTGGCACAGTATGGAACTGTTTGGTGGAACGCAAAGGTATGAGCAATTTGCCCTTTTGGAATTCTGTAAATTGGATTCAAGACTTAAATTATTCGTGCACCAAGCTACAAGTGTTTCAATAATTTTCAGTAATTTTGTAGTCTTAGAAATTCTTCAAAAAACAGATGACTATATTGAGGTTCCCCAAATACTCTCCACTTTCAATAATAATAATAATAATAATAATAATAATAATAATAGCAAACAACAATCTTTATTGTGCTCTTGGTTAACACCTTGTAAAAGAATACAAAGAAATACTGCATTATTATTAATAATAATAATAATAATAATAATAGCAAACAACAATCTTTATTGTGCTCTTGGTTAACACCTTGTAAAAGAATACAAAGAAATACTGCATTAATAATAATAATAATAATAATAATAATAATAATAATAAAAATAATAATAACATCCTAAGAAAGACACTCTCCATCAAGTAGGATAGACTTCTACCTCATTCTAGCCCTAGCCCCAAGGAATGGGCTGTTGTGTTGTAAATCAGCATAAAGTTAAAGGAGATAGAATAATAATAATAATAATAATATCCTTAAGTCGTTTACAAGTGTGTCTCCAAAACTCTACAGATCAGCTTCTGTATTGTTATTCTGTAATTTCTTAACTTAAATAATTAAATTTTTTCCTTCCTTGAATAGCATTACGTGCTAATTTGCAGGACAAATGTTCTTGTATAATAATTTAAGTGTCTTTTTCTTTTAAATAAAGTTTTGTTGTAGTTGTCGTTGTTAGTCCCCCCACTCCCTCAAACAAGGCAACAGGTCGTCAGTTTACGCGGCTTCAAATTTCTAAAGAGAACCATTGCTAGGTGCCCAAATGGTATTAAATTTCGTCCTTTTAAACGCTTTAAAAGAGAATCAACGTGTCGTTAGATTACCTCAGATGGACCAAACCTTTCCCAGTTCAAGACAATCCTGTTTTTGTAATGGCTAAGATGTTTGCTGCTGACGTCAAGGGCTGCCATGTTGTTCTCGTTGTATGTTTGGCCAGAGATGTATGTATTGTACACATTTTGGGAACTTCTGGACACAGCCTTAAAGACCATGGTCCAGCCTAGTGACACGAACAGCGTTAACGGAATCAATGAAGTGAGTTACCGCTACAAGCTCCAACCAGAACGAATCTGTATCAAGCCTAGCCTATTGGTCTCGTCTTATTCAATGATTTGAGGTCGTATTGAATCCTTTATTCCAACTTGTCCTTAGCTGTCCTCTCATACCTGTTTAATTTATGTAGTTCACAGTCCACGTGCTATAAAATTGGAGATAATATACATATTCTCTGACTGTATATGTATTAAAAGCTGGCATTTAAAATAAACGCGATCATTCCTGCGAGTGAACTTAAAATTCCAGGATTGGGTAAACAATCACGCGTCCAAGCTGTATGCGGCGTATTTGGCAATGAATCGCAAATTGCCGTGGCTCTTCTTAGTTTAGATTTTGAAAAACCGCGGCTAAACGGGAGGTCAATACGCGATGAAAATGGAGGCGGAGAAAACGCTCTCGCCGGCTTCAGAACAGTGGGAAAAAACATGTCCTCTGAAAAGTTTTCAACGAACTGAATTTTTTATTTTAAAATACTCGGTTGTTGGCGCGCTTGTGCGATGATGGTTACCATTGTGAGAAAAGTGCGCGCTAGAGACGCGGATTTCTTAAAACCTCTCGTCGCTTCGGAGGCGAAAAAGAAATTCTTTATATTGCCGCCAGTGCAGAATTTATTTATTAACAGTATTTACAAACCTCCGGCAGCCATATCACAGTAAACTGGAAATGGTGCTCTTTTGTCTGTAAAGGAATTAATTGAAAAATAGACGAATTAGATTAGCAGAGTCTGAAGAGGAAAATTGTAAATTGGACAAATGACGTGCGATAATTAGAATCGCAGATTGGGCCGGGAGGGCTTAGTCGAACCTCTCCATAGCGGCCATCTTGAGGACAGAGAAAGTCAGTGGTGTGGTCGTTGGTTGTGAGGAGATGGTCGTTATAGGGATGTAGGGTGCATACAACACCTGTTTGTTTGGGAGGCGGGGAGCGGACACTTTTAATTTTAAAAAAAGATGCTGATTGTAGCATAGAAATACGTAACACACTCAAAATGCATATCAGTAAAACAGAAACCAAGAATTAATGTTCAGAAGACGAAGTAAAAGTAAAAAGATCAGTTTGTACAGCTTCGTCTTCTGCGGCAGTGATGTCTTCGTCGCTTATATCAGGTACATCGAGTAGCTCATTTCTGACTTCGTTCCTCCAGCAAATATGACCTTTTACAATAAACACTGAATGGGGGGTTCAGTGTACACACTGATTAATTGGCCGTTTTTGTCGAGAGGTCACCTTGTTAGCCTTTGGACGAGCTGTTGTGGCCTTCGTCGTTGCGGAGAGGTGGCCGTTGTAAAGAGGTTAAAATAAGAGTGATTGTAAGGACCGTCCGCCGGGACAAAAATAAGTGGCCGTTGTAAAGTAGTAGTCGTTATTAGAGGTTCGACCGCTACATTTAACTCTTATGGGTTTCTACCAATAAAAACTACAACAGAGGACCTATTCTGGATGCTCAGTTCACGTCGCGCCAACCTCCTACCAATGACACCACTTACCACTTGATGTGATCCAGTAGATTCCATTTGAATCTTGCTCGGTGGTTTTCTTGATATCCTTACACGAATATCCCGGATTCGATCTCTGGCCATAAGAAGCTGGCTTGAATTGGAGAGCTCTCCATTCACTTCCGGTACAGACCAACACCTCACCGCCTGCAAACTTAACCTGGCCTGCCTTTTTGGGTTCACAGCTACAGTTATGCTGGCCAAATTTAAATACACTGTAGTATGTATCGCCGAAGTCGCAGTCGGATGGATCGTATGCGATGGTGCAGTTAATAGCAACGATAAAGATTATACTCAATACTGCCAGATACTGCATGTTTGAGAGATATCTGTAGAACGAAGGGAAGCAAGTTATTGGTGATAAAAAACTTACGAATCGAGGGTGCTTTTACCTCTTGTCCCTTCTACCGGTTCGTTGCACTAGAGCTCTACCGCGTAACTTGTCAGTTAGATCGATTGACTCGGTATTCATATACTTAAGGCAGGTTGCTAAATCAATAACAATATTATTATATATTTCTTTATCAAAACTGGGACACTTTCATTAGTGTTAAACAAATATAGAGTATCTTTTAATTTTGAAATTACCCATACAGTGGTGAAACCCTGAGTTATTTCATTGGTTTTCTAAGGGATAAAACTTCGGGCTACTGAACTGAAAACCTTTTGTCTACAAAATGGTCTTAGGACAAGTATTAATAATAATAATAATAATAATAATAATAATAATAACAACTTTATTTAAGTCTCAAATCGTTCTAGCTGAGCACGAGTGCTCTACTAATTGGGGAGACTATAAATCAAATAAACTCTAAATTAAATCAAATATTGGTTTTTGAGGAGAGGGGAAAACCGGAGTACCCGGAGAAAAACCTCTCGGAGCAGAGTAGAGAACCAACAAACTCAGCCCACTTATGACGCCGAGTTCGGGAATCGAACCAGGGACACATTGGTGGAAGGCGAGCGCTCTCACCACTGCGCCAATCCTGCTCCCCAATTACGTCTTGAAGGATGGAAAAACGTAATCGGCTACGTAGGGTTATATGTTCTTCTTTTCAGTCGGCTAGACACGAGGAAAAAATTACAAACAGCACCCAGTTTCCGTCCTAACAATTATTCTTAGCTAAGCCACCTTTACAGTTCCGCTGCACTTAGAGGTAGTTCGGTTAGAAACATAAATAGGTCTTTATATTGGGTTTCCATCGATACAAACATCTTATGCAGCATGTTAAATTAAATTAATAACTAAAGATTGGTGATATGCATAACCCCGATAAACAAACAGGACTAGGCAAATGTTACGTATTGATTCAATTCAGGCTTAAAGAAACCTGTCAGATAAATACGGAAATAAGGAGGGGGGTGGGGTGGGGTGGGGAACACAATTGTCTCTTCCTTTCGAACAACTTTCTCTATACAGAGCCGCCACTCTGGACAGAACAGTCCTGCTCTCAACATTTCAATGGTCGGTCCTTCAAGACTCTGAAAGTGTAAAGGGCAAACAGGAGCAGATCAACTTAGCATTTATATCAAATAAAGACGTTTTATTTGGTGAATTTCGATTAATTATTTGTGTACAATCATTTGTGTATGTTTTTTGCCTGCTAAGACGATCTGTATTGGAAAAACCTATAGTAGAGGCCTCGATTGAGGCCCTCGATCGACCACATTCTCGAAACCGAGGGCAAGTTTTCCCTAATACGGACCAAGCTAGGCCAACAAATAACCTGTATATTTTTTTCTTCGAAAAACTGATTTATAGATGGACAGGTCAACTTTGGACGGACAATTGAAAAAGAAATTGTAAACTTCCAAAATTGTCGAAAACTATTGTTTATCTTTTTATCTTTGACTTAATAAGCGAACGAGGATATATGAATATCACATATTTAAACTGAGATAATAACGTCATGCTAGCCCACATATAAGGCACTAATACATTACAATCCTACATATATAAATACACCAACTGACAAAAACACCTACCTCCACTAACACGCACTTACCTACAATTATACTCACTTCTCTTCATTTATACTCACGTACATTCACTTATACTCACGTTCATATATACTCACTTGCCTTCAATTATACTCACTTCTCTTCATTTGTACTCACTTGCTTGCATTTATACTCACTTGCCTGCATTTATACTCACTTGCTTGCATTTATACTCACTTGCTTGCATTTATACTCACTTGCTTGCATTTATACTCACTTGCCTCCATTTGTACCCACCTGCTTGCATTTGTACTCACTTGCCTGTATTTATACTCACTTGCTTGCATTTATACTCACTTGCCTTCATTTGTACTCACTTACACTCACTTACAATCACTTATACTCACTTGCCTTCATTTATACTCACTTGCATTCATTTATACTCACTTACATTCACTTATACTCACTTGCACCATTCATACTCACTTGCATTAATTTATCCTGACTTACCTTCATTTATACTCACTAACATTTACTTATGATCACTTGCCTTCATTTGTACTCACTTACACTCACTTATACTTACTTGCATTCATTTGTACTCACTTACAATCACTTATACTCACTTGCATTCATTTATACTCACTTGCCTTCAATGAGGGTCCCCTATACTTTTTTCGTGAAACGTGATTGGGACTATTTTTTTCCGTGAAACGTGATTTAGGTTTATTTGTCCATTCGTGATTGCCGATATTTGATTTTATCGTGAACGTGAACGAATTTTGGGAATTATCCGTGACGCGTGAACAGTCTCAATATTTTTACGTGAATGCATTTTCCAAAGTGGTATAGGGGACCCTCTTCATTTATACTCACTGCATTCTCCATTTGGCGTGAAAATGTGCTCGCATATGTGTCCGAGGACATTATCTGTTCCGAGAAACGAATAGCTTCGCTCTCGGAAAACTTTAACTTTCGAGGAACTGATTATGTGCAAGGATAACTGATATGCGAGCAGATTTTTAAAGCCAAATGGGGGCTACTGTCTTTATTATCCTTGAAATATTTTTCGCAACACGCATTTGGGGAGTATATAAAATAGTCACCATTTGGCGCGAAAATATGCTCGGATATTTCTCCGCGGACATTATCTGTTCCGAGAAGCAAACAGTTCGCTCTCGGAAAATTATGAGCTCCAAGGGGTGAAGGTTAAACCACACCACAAAATTTGGCAAGGCTAAGCAACGCTGCTTAAAATTCAAACTAATTTTCATTTGTTTGTAACACCCCATGTCAGCGGATTACGATGAGTGAACGTGTTAATACACTGGAATCCTAACTTCACGCTCCTTTAATTCCATCCTTCACTGATTCGTCGCCTGTCCCATTGTTCGAACAAAAATGCAGCCTAAAGAAATAACATGTAATTAGCCTATGTAGAGATCATGGGCATTCGTTGGGAGATAAATGTACTCAATTGACTAAAAATACCAGAAGCAACATCGCCCAATAAGTCTGACAAGTGAGCTTCGTTAACGTGTTAGTTGCTCGGTGTTTTCAAGCCGATCCAAATACTTTACATTGTAGATTACGCTATGAATTTTTAATGCAGTACAAAAAGAGGTGAGACAAAAGGTATTCCCGTTAGTTCGAGCGGTGTCCGCCGTGTGCTGCTGAGGTTCATTTTGAAATCCTTGGTTCGCGGTCTTATTGATGAGCGCTGTGAAAGATCAGAGTTCTTTACAGGTTAGTTCTTCTAGAATTTTTATCTGGTTTTACTGTGAATTTTGTCTTGGCAAGTTATTGCCGGCAACATCAAGCGAACATCAGCGATTTAAGTCTCGTTCTTGAACATGGCCGGTTAATCTGAACAAAATCTTGTCAGACGAACTCAACCTGATTTCGTTGCTCAGTTTCGAGATGATGATGTGAGCGTCGTAAGATTTTCTGTCGCTAAACAGCAACATTTCGCATCCAGACCCGAGTGTATACAATTTTAAGTAACTGGTCTCCTTTT
Organism: Galaxea fascicularis; assembly: GCA_948470475.1. Lineage (NCBI taxonomy): Eukaryota > Metazoa > Cnidaria > Anthozoa > Scleractinia > Euphylliidae > Galaxea > Galaxea fascicularis. The sequence continues at coordinate 27,877,570 of OX419342.1, read as the reverse complement.
CTTCTCTCTTGTTAGTTAGAGGACACAATGAGTGAATTATAACTTACACGATTGGTGGAGCGTACAGGAACGATGCGAAAAAGTCCACGATTACAGAAGGTAAGATTTCACCGGATTTGTTTTTTTTTTAAATTCGTTTGTTCGTCCATCTTTCTCTTGCATGAAACACGCACCGTAATCCCGCAACATAATTATAGGGAGCTTAAATGAGCACTGTCACCGGGATTTTTGCTGTTTTTGGTTCAGTTCTGCCAAAATAACTGCCTTTTACCTGTTATCGTGTAAAAAAGCAGGGAGAGCCAACCATACTGATAACCTTTTTGGCGATTTTTCAGCGCATAGCTTGAAATTTTGAAAAAATTGGCAAGCTTTTCAAATTTCAATCCATTTCCATCCTCGTCATCTTTGATGGAATACAGGAGCTTATGCTTATGCGTATTTAGAAGCAAAACCAGACCTTTATTTTAAGGTTTCCACTGATGCATTAGCACCTTTAACCTTTTAAGTGATGGTACAATAGCGTGACAGTGCCCCTTTAAGCAACGAGCACGGCAACGGAAACGAGAACGCAACAAAACAATGGGATGAATGAGCAAAAAAGATCGCTCCACTGCACTTGCGTTTACAGTTTGGTACATTTCTTTACCGTCCTCTGCAAAACAACAACGTGAAATGACCAAAATTTAGGTTTTCTCGAGAACGGGTTCGCACGACGGCAGGTTTTCCTTCCTTTTTTGCTGTAACACCGCTCACAGTAATTTAGACCATGGACAGCTCATGTTGAACGAATTGGAATAATATAAATCGAGAAAAAAGTTACCAAAACGAGAAGTTGTATTTTGATATGAAGTTTTCGTCACAGTCGCCGTCGTCTTTGCTTAAGCTCCCTATTGTGCTGTTTTTGCGACTGCATGCGACAGCGTCATATTCTATTGCTATCCGAGTCGAAATTCTGTTGAATGAGTGGTCACGATGGCCTACCGTCTGTCTATATGGTGTGGTCCGCTCTGTTTTTATTGTGCAATAAATATTGTCTAATCGATCGGTTTCTATCTTTCAGGTCAAAATGTGAATGATTATGAAAAACATAGGATTGGGGAACGCAAGCCATCAATGTTCAATCACCCTGCCACTCAAGCTCCAGCTAATTCAGATAAGTCCAACACGTGTTATTCAATTCAGTTAACTAGAGTAACGTGGCTACAAGCCCACAGCTTTTGTTTAAAATTTACTTGAAATAATAAGGGCGACCAATTGGCGGTATCTAGTATGTTTTTGCAGATTGCTAGTCAATTAATTTCCATTTATGTGAATTAGGAACTTTTCGTTAAGTCTATATCGTTTTAACGGTGGGGACAAACATCTCTATACAGTGATACCTAAGAAGATAGGGGAAAGTTTGGGTTTTTCCTTTACCGCCAAATTTTAAGGATTCCGAAAAATAAACACCGTCGTGAATTTCAAAACGAATTCGTTTGTATTGATTCATACATAAATTATGCATTCAAGTTAGTCCTTTCCACGCCAAGTGGTGATTAGGGACCTCCTAAGAGGTTTACTTGGAGGTTTCTGTAACCCATCAGAGGCTCCTGGGGATAAGTGGCCAGCCCACCCCTGACGCGTGCGAGGGCAGACGAAAACAGCACCAAGAACTTATGTTCCCTCCTCTAAGTTTCATTCGGCGTGTGGGTTCTTTGACATCCCCTTCCAGTTTCACGTGTGGAACAGTGTAGGGGATAAGACTAGCGGCTCCTGTCCAATGACGCGATTATCTGAACTGAAGCAGTCGTTAGAGCGGTACACAGCCAGCATGATCTTACCAGGAACCCTGGTTTGTGGTCCGGTCTGGGGTTTGAGCCCGCGACCTCCTGCTCAGCAGTCCGATGCATGCTCTGCCAACCGAAGTAGCATCAACAATAAATCGCTTTTTCAACTGCATCGCTGTCACGAAATTTTCAATTTTTTTGTCATGTTCTAATTTAGCTTTTTGTTTCAGTTTTTCGGTCTTAGTATTTCGTATGGTCCTAGTGTTAATTAACTAGTGTTAATTCAACGTTGTAGTGTAGTGGTTTGTAATTACAGATGTATTGTAACGTAGTCTGTAACTAAAAGCGTGTAAGTTTATTGTTCTTAAGTGTTGATTTAGTAAAGCGTTGCTATCATAGGATTGTAAGGTATCGTGTTTAGCACATAGGAGTGTAAGTAACATAGGAGTGTAAGGTACCGCGTTTTACAATAATTATGTATGTAAAGTGTTAATTGCTAAACTAATTATGCCTATATATAAATGTAAGTTTCGTGGTTACTGGTTGGTGGTTGAAGTGGCAAACAGTCGGTTGTTGGAAAGTTGACGAAAGAATTGAGAAGAGGAGCTGAACGGCCTTTCCTTGCTAAAAGACATTAGCAGACGCCGACCAAGGTTCAAGGACAAAACCCATTTGTCATTGGCGGTGTTTGTGGGCCTGAGGGTAGAAGAAGTTGAGAAGTTTTACGGAGACAAACGGCGCGCCGCGTTGACTGTGGACCTAGCTGTAAGCTGAGCAAAGAAACAGTTGGAAAGTAAAAGCTTGATATACCTTTAAGGGGATTTGCCTGCGGGGGAATGAAAGGGAGGGTACTTCGAAAATGTACCCCTCCCGGTTTGTAGTCTACGTTTTGATTTAATTACACCCTGGCGTAGTCTCGATAGAAATCAGTAGAAATCGATTGGATGATTAAAAACAAATCAATGCAGTTGAACTGAATCCTTGTTGCTATCAGAAATAGATAACAACAAAAAACTTGAACAAAAATATTTGAATTGTTATTGAAAAGCAAAGTAGATAACAACGAGAATATTTTTGATCCATATATATGGCTTATAAGCAATACTGTAACTTCCGTATGTTTTGCAGTAGATAACAATTGCATCTACGGAGAATTCGAAGTTGAGATCACTGTCTACGGACAAATCGTGTCAGCGTACGAATGACTTCCAACTTTTTCAGCAGTCGACAACAATCGTAAACTACAAATGGTATGTGGTTCTATTTCCCGGACACTTTTCCTCTCGGTCAAACACTCCTCTTTCTTCTTCATCTTCTTCCTCGTAACAAACAAAATCCATTCCAATGGGGAATGGCAAGTAGTCCACTACAACTTTCTATCGGCCGGAGTTGTCTCGTTTAGTCGGCAAGCTCATTTCCTCTTCAAAAGGTTCACCGACGCACATTTCGTTGCTTCGTAAGCTGCATTGTTTTACTTTCATTGAAGTAACTCCTCTCGAAATACACAATGAAAAAGGTTTAGTTTTCGGAAACAGTTATCTCGTAACAAAGTTTTTCAGTTTCAGTTTCGGAATCAAAGCTTGACCAAGGCCCTAATTTGTGAGGAAGATTAAAGTAATACCTCGATAATATTTTGGGAGCTTATGGTAATATCGCAACAAGATGAAGGCCGAAAACCTTTGGAGAAAACACCACTTTAATAAAACGTTTACTGCCAGAGCACAGCAAATAACTCAGGTGAGAAGCCTTCGGATCTGCCATTTGTATGAATTGGTTTACCAGGCCCGGGAAAGTTTGTTTCAGTGGTCACACAACTGAGGTATAAAGTTGGTTGCATAACTGAGGAAAAATTCTAACTAAACTGTATATGTACTTGTCTTTCAGTTTAAAATTAGACAATTCATAACAGCGTGTAAATTTCGTTGAAAAGACGAATTCATCGTCACGAAAATGCAACGCCAAATTCGATTGCTATGGACTGAACTGAATCGAATCTGTTTACGACACTCTTGGGTTAACGGGAGTAGCCGACCACATGCTATTTTAATATGAAACTTTCGGTTGTTGCTTTCTCGAAAGTAAATATGAAGTCAAATGCAAAAACAATCCGGGAACTACATACCGTAGTTGCTGATTAACATCAGCAACGTCTTGATTTCAGCGATTCTCAAATCAAAGGAACTCGTGTATTGACGCGCCGGAAGATTCTTGGAATGTGCACGATTTGTTTGTATTGATTGTTCCTTGCGTAACTTTGAAAGCTTTATTTTAAGGTGGTTTGCCATAGAATTATAAGATTATCACATACTGGGTGCTCTATTCTTGATCTAAATTCAAATCACTCTTTTTTTATTGTTACCAATTCAATAAAACTGAGTGTTTCTCGATATTTTGCAGATAGAGTAATGCTCTCCAGTTAAAACTAACAAAATATCCAAGCACAAGTGTTCATCGGGTGTCTGAAGCTTCGATTTTAATTTCAGGTTCTTCGATGAAACCTCCTGATATTTTCACAGAAAAACGAAAAAACAAATATAGGTTAACAACCGCAATAGCGGTTTCCCAAGAAAGAAAAAATGGCGAAGAGAAAGCCCTGAGAGCGAAGTTGCCAAGATCCTTTGCGTTTTTAATTTATACCTTTAAGGCCGATACACACGAGGGGTTAGCATACTCCAGAAGCAAAACCCCTCGTGTGTATCGGTCTTTATTCTTTCTTTGTTACAACCGTATTTTCAGTGCCGATCATGTAAAATAAAAGGCCTCAAGGAGGACATGTGGTTAATTGTAGTGAATAGCAACCACAATGGTTCAAAAAGAGTTGCGGAGTTTTAGTTTATTGCTAAGTATTCTTTTAAAATTTGAGTGTTCGACATGTACATTCTCTCCACCAATGGTGCAACATTGCAAAGGTGGACACAATGGCACACAAGAAGCCGGTTTTGCGATGTGTCCGCTGTGATTTTGTTATGTCAGAACCCTTTTGTATACCAGAATTCACGAATTGTCTTGGTTTATGTACATCTCAGATCTGGCCTAAAAAGGTACCCCTTCAGGGAAAGTAGCTTTGTATAGTTGATTATCTGGATTGTTGGGAGTACTCCCTTTCGATCGACAACTGTGATATGTATAACTGGATGGAGTGGGTTACAAGTCAATTACGTAGAGCATAAATGAAATTGCTTTAAATCAAGGGCTTCAAGTAAATAAATCTCAGAATTTGTGAAAAGATCGTTACGAGTCTGCATAACCTCGCAAAGGACCACATATTACATTGTAAATAGATCAAAGTGTGTCTACTGACATAATACTAAAGATAAATTTGCTGTTATCAAGAAAGAACAAGACGCCAAAGGCGTTTACGCGGGATGTGTTGGTCGATGTTTAATACAGTAACACTAAATTTGAATGGTTGCCCACAGTGAGAATCTATCTTTTCATACGTACAAATAAATGGAAATGTAAACAATTAGTAGAGTATTACAAGCATCGTTCGATAAGTTGTGAGTGAACACACTGGTTCGATTAGTGAACTCGCTGGTTCCGGCGATTCACGTGAACTCATTGGTTTGATCAATGGAACACTGGTTTCAAGCACACGCCAGCTATCCAATTATTCACGGGTCAATAAACAGGGAAATTGTTGGTTCGATCGCTGGCAAACACTCAAGTTTATGTCATGACAGTCTATGCAATTGTTCATGGTTCAATACACAAAACCAAAGCAACGTTAAAATGCAAAGGCGTTTTATTTTCGGCTCGAATAAAGCAACGCAAAGCAAAGCAAGCGAACTGCTACGCTCTTGTATAGCACAGTTTAGGTCAATTCATTGACTCGAATTGAGCACGTTCTTTTACAAACTTCACTGATCAGACTGATAAAAGTTGTTTGGAAATACAAGACGAATCGAAGGATATAAAAGCACGGTGAAAATTCGCATCCAAACCTGTAATTTTTTGCAAAGTGGATCCCCAGTCTAAGCAGTCAAACGAACTTCAAAACCACACTTTCTGATCTGTCCTCGAAGAGGGATTTCTTCATCACTATCACCACGAAATAGTCACGTCCACCGCCACGTCAAAGCACATGGGAAAACGAGTCTGCAATGCTCTTTGACTACTTATGGCTCACAGACATCGGAGACATTCGACATTCGTACCACGATTTCTCTTGCGCCACGTTTTCGAATCTCCAAATATTTTCATTTGAAATGTAATATTCAATAAAACGGTAGCAATTACAACATGTATAAAAAGAAGTTATTCTCATTACAACCCACGTTTAAAGGTGAAAATCGATTACAATAACTCCGGTAAATCTCGGGGTGTTTTCGGTCTCACTTCGTGAGATTACTCCGAAAGCTTCCGAAAAGTCACGGACACTCTCACTCATGCACCCGATGACATTATGGTGACTGGCTTAACAGCCAGTAACCACAATTAGAGTTGTTACAGTTACTTTTGCCGATTTCTATCGATTTTCTTTAGTGCCTTTGCCAGGTATACAGAAAAATTATTTTTGTGCCCCTCAGGAGTTTCTGGGATTTTCCAGGACGGAAAGGTGAAACAACATTTACATATCCACAATCCCATGGAAATCTAATCCTTTGCGTTTTGCCAATCGGTTTCTTTTTTAGTTGGCTTTTACGCATAGCACTAGAACCTAAAATATACATTTTTTTCATTGTTTGTTTTCTGTCATCCATCTTTGATTAAATTTAGTGATTGCTTGCGACAACAAGGGAAAACAGAAAGTGTAAGATCTCGAGGAACGTCAAAACTTGCTAATTAGGGAGGGGAGACTTGGAACACGGTGGGTTCATGATTTGCGGGTTCAAACTCTCAGACCGGTGCACAAACCAGGGTCCTGGTAAGATCATGCTGGCTGTGTGCTCAACGTCTACTTTAGTTCAGATGATCCAGTCAGTGGGCAGTGACGTTAAGCTGCTGGCTTTGTCTCCTTCACCTCCCCACGTAAAACTGGATGGGGACGTAAAAGAACCCACACACTGATCGAAAAGAGTAGGGACCGTAGTTCGCGTTGCTGTGGTCTGTTCTCACACACATAAGGGTGGTTGGGCTGACCACCTGTCTCCAAGAGCCTCTGTTGAGTCGCAGAAACCTCCTTGGTAACCTCTTAGGAGTGCCACTAGGCATCGAGAAGATTACCCACACACACACACATTCTAGTAAAATAATTTCATAGAAGGAATTTCAATTTGATTTGATCTTCAAATAGTGTAAAGAGAATTTCAGTTCAGGTTTCATTATTTTTCTACTCGGATGTATCCCACTCTTTCTAATACTGTTTATTTGTTCTCTCCAGTGTTTCAGTCATACAACCGAGATAATGCATGGAGCAAGTGATAGATACAGCCATCAGGGATAACATTTGGTCAAACACATTCCACTATGGGAAGGTAAGATTTCTTTGACCTTGTTAGACGTTCTCTTTTTAGCGTTATTTTAATCAAAATATCCCAATCTCCCTGCTGTCCGATTTACGACGACTCCAACACTGCATACATTTACTGCTATTGCAAGAACTTGGAGTTGGATTTGTTTTACACTGAGGAGTAAGGAAACCGGTATTAAAGACTTCATAGTTAAGCTTCTTTGTAGCCACATATATTACTTTTTACCTCGGTTTATAGTTGATTTTCTTTGAGCTTTGGTAAAGAATTGCTGAGACATAAACTAAGGACAACTGAACGCTCCTCTTTCAATATTTTCTTCCTACCGGGTCAGAAATTTTCCATCCTCGGAGACTCATGGGCAGATAGTCGGGACGGGACGAAGCTGGTAATTTCAAGCTGAAATATTGCTTTTCTTTACAAGAACAACACTTAGAAATCTGGTCAGATACGTAGCTGGCCCAATGCAGAATTGATAATTCTGTAAAAGTACGATCAGAGCTGAAATAGGAAATCGATAGCACTGACTTCCACGGCGGCCAAGTTGGACCAAAAAGTCAATTAACTTTCAGAAAATTGCGGTTTTGATCTCGTTTTTTTGCGGAAAAGTACCACCGAGTTAAAATTGGTTCTGTTTCTTTTTACTTAAACTCTTTTCTTCCTAAATTTAATTTTTATTTGTAAACTTGCTTCATGACATTTGATGAAAACAAACATAATTATTGAATTCTGCGAGACTAAACACGAGGGACTACTTTCGGTCAGTTTTGATATTGTCAACTTCATCAGCAAAACAATATTGAAACAAGCTCAAACTGCATGTGTTTTCTTGTCCCATAAAATTTACGGCTTCGCGAAGGATGCCACAAAACGTCACACATACTCTCACAGATCTTCTCGGAATAACTCTTACTCAATGTTACTTTGCTTTACGAACAGCGATTTGAAATTTACCAATTTAATCGCACCAAATGACGCGAAGAAACCATTTGTTTTCGCTTAACGTTTCAATTTTGAATTATCGTAATAAAAGCCATATGCAACGTCTTAACTAATTTTGAAGAGAAACTGCGACTTAATCCTGCGCTCTGACGATTCGGCAGCCATGAAACTTTGATTTAGTAATTCGTTGACAAGCCAAATCAAATCAAATCAAATCAAATCAATTTATTTAAGCTCGGTAACGTAAGGAGTGGTTGCCCAATCTCCCGAGCCAAGGCTAATGTATTAAACGTCCGAGCATTGCAGATCGAATTGGAATTTAGAAGTGTTGGTAACCCAAGAGTAAACTGCATACCTACACAACGTTCCACCAAAACACCTGCTTCTGCAATATTGCCTTTAATTCTATGGTGTCGCTTTTCTCTGAGCTGATTTTTTGAAACTTGTAAGAGATTTCACACCCATAGTTTTGAACTTAAGATTTTTCGACCTTCTAGCGATTAACTTTCCGCAGGTGTTTGCGACTGAAAGACAGATTAATTGGTCATTTTTAAGACGCCTAAAATCAGCAAAAAAATATTTTGAACACTTACACTTTTCAAGACCTTTTATAATAAAAGCACAGTGTGATAAAAATTTAAAATATCCTGCATTGATCGCATATCGGAAAAAATATGCATAATTAAGCCCCATTTGAACGACATTCATTTTAGACCCGGCACTCCTAAATTTAGATACGCGGGCCAATAGTTTTGGCACGGCCCGCTTGTTTTTTTGTTCTGTAAATGCAAATATGTCGGCATGCGGGCCAAGAAAATCAGGCGGACCGAGACCACCTCGTGAGGTGGTCCTGGCCCGCCTAAAAAGTGACCCGCGTGCCAAAACGAGATTTTGCCAGGCTTCAGTGACTTATGAAGTGACCACAAACTCAATAAGGTATGCGCAAATGCTGTCTCCGTGATTCACTGATACAAGTGCACACAAAAGAAGAAGTTAGCAATGGTTAACCTAAATTCTGCTGTCGACGCGAGGTAATACAGGGTTATTGCAAGTCGATAGTTTGGAGTAACAGCCTTTCAAATCAATGCATCTTGACGAGATATACCTTTAGAAATTTCATGGAGAAGACATTCAGAAGTTACGCGAGTTGGCCTCGAAAATTTGCATAGCAAAGGTCATCACGAAAACTTCCTTCGGCCATGTCAAACCAGGCAAAACAATGGGGATGTGTACCGTACCTCTCTCAATCGCAGAGGGTTTAAACAGCTCAAAATAGATCTCCATATCTTTCAATTTCATTCTACTGCCGATTATTCATAAGAATTGTATCTTTCTACTTTGAGTTCCATAGAGCTTTACCTTATTTTCAATTGGAGAAAAATATCTCTTACAAGTTTTAAAAGGATCGCTGGGAGCGTGACGCCATTGCTTTCACAAATCCTAACTTTTGTCTTCAGTTATGCATGAATGAGTTGGCTCAGAGACCTATAATTATGCTGTCAAATTTTGTTCAACCCAAGCGAATTACGCGAGCCGCTGTAAATATGCCGGGAGGCTCTTTATTTTAAGAGTGCCTTTCTTTTTTCAGGTGTGCTCTTTAGAAATGAACATCGAAAAACATAGAACATATTTTTGTCATTTTTAAGAGTAGCGGACCATGCCAATACCATAGGCCCGCGATGGTATAGATGGGTTTGCGTCCTGCTTTGATGTGTTTTCAAATAATAGTGACTGGATGACGAATATATCCTGAAACCGTCAACTGTCGGATCTTTTTTTCGGCAGAAACCTTGTTTCTTGTATACATAACTTGACTCTATAACAATGCATCTGTCAGATCGTACATAATTGAAACGCTTCTGATTTTCTGTCTACAGGCTGAACTGGAAGTCGCTAAGACATAATTGATCCGGTTGGATCTTGGACAAGCCAAGGAAATGAGCAGTGAAGATCAGAGTAAAGTGTAATCTGTCAAGTATTCCAGCGACACGCTGAAGCTGTACAACTACAATACGACCTTAATTGAGATACGGCCGAGTTGTTTTAACCTGTTTGCCAGCCGGCAAAAGACTGTACTTATAATTTCTAAGAGGCTTTCCCATAATGATTACAGAAAGCGAAGAGGTTCAAAGGGTAACAGCATACAATTCACAAGCATTTAAGGATTACAGCTTTGATCGAAGAACTAATCAGTAGAGTTTGGTCTCTACCCTGATGAATTAAGGAACCTTGAATTTACTTGTGCCACAACAGAACCTCAAGCCGTTTATTCCATTAATTTTTCACTTTGAATTTGTAAATATTACTTCTCAGTACTAAAATCTATTTCTTCGCATGAACAGCAACGGAACTTACAATTCTGCAACAAAATTAGGAAATATTTTGGGCACGTTTCATTCTTGTTGAAATTTTCCAGCAGTGCTATCGAGTTCTGTTTTCACAATCCAGGCTCGGCTAAAACCAAAAGCCAAATAGAACATTTTTTACCAAAACTTTTATTTTGTGCTACTTAATAGTTTCTTCTTCTCGTAAATAGGTTTTTACGAATCTATTTCGTTTTTCTTGCGTTCCCACTAAATTCTGTTTCCACAATCTAAACTCGGATAAAGCCAAAGTGCACTTACGAAACGTTTTGCCAAAAGGTTTTTATTTCACAGTACTAGACTCTTTTTCTCGTAAAAGGTTTCGGAATCATCTTACACTTAGAGATCGCAAAGAATTAACCATAACAGTATTTTTGGGTCGTCGTCGTCTAAAACATGCATTCAAGATTGCAAATATATAAATGCAAAATAAGATTTTCAGGCGTATTACTTTAAATTTCTGCTTTAGGTGATAATTTGCGATACTTTCTTTCCCCTTCTCGCGAGAAGGTATCAGGATTCTAACTTTTTATTTCATAGATGTAATTCTTACTTTCCTGAGGTCTTCGTCATCTAAAACGATTGAATAATGCAACAATACAAGAGATCCTAGCGCATTAGTTTTAAACTCCTATGTGTTCTAGACTAACTAACAATGACAAAGAAGAAAGTTGCCGAAGTCTGGACAGGAGAGAGGAGAGAGAGAGAGAATTTGGCATAAATAGTACTATAGTTAACAACTATTTTAGTCGTAGCACTGCAGCGATGTTTGTGACACCCCTGAAGACAACAACGGTAAGTGAACAAACTCACTCAAATTCGAACAGTATAGTGGCTTCCAACAACAGACTAACTACCAGCGAGAAACTTAAGAAAAAAAAAACTCGTCTTCATGGGACACTACCATAAGATAGATTCAAATGGAACAAAGTATTTTTCCTTATTTTCTTCCGTTTTGCCTACGAACTAATTTTTTTTCCTCACGAAGCTAATTTTCAAAGTAGCAGTACAAACTTTCAAATAAAAGCACTGATTGTGAAAATGACTCGATAGCCTATAATTTATTATTTTGAAACCTGACACTCAAAATTTTCAAATAACAACACGTTCTTTATCCATTTTGGAAAAGACTTCATAGGCCTTAAAATGCTTTTTCATAAGTGGCACACGAAATTTCAAGGTTCCTGTTCAAACGAGTAAAAACACCCCAATTAGTTACAATTGGACCATACTGTAAAACCGACAATAAAGTCGGAAATAAACTTTAACAAAACTAGCAATATTTCTAGCAATTCATACGTCCGACAAAGGACAATTCCCGATATTTTAGACTCAAATGTGTCAAAAATGCAATACCTAATATGTAGATTTAAATAAGAAAGACAAATGTAAAGCTCTTCTCAGAATTTAATAAGAGTAAACACAACATATTTATTAGCTTCAGAACGCGAAGACTCTTATGTCTAGAAAATGTATTAAAAAAATTAATTTAAAAAAAAGAGGGCAAATAAAAAACACCAACCCTTCACATTACAGTCAAAGAAAAAATAAAGTGCTGCAACAAAATGCAGCAAACTTCTCTGTCTCCTTGTTAACTTAATAAAGTAAAAAACTTAAGTTGGAATGGAGAATATAAAAAAAGGGAAGACTAGAAAAAGTACAGATTGAGAGAGGGAGGGAAGAGTGGGAGAGGGAGGGGTGGGAGGTACTCCCACCCCTCCCTTCTTCCACTCGACAGAGTGGGAGAGGGAGGGGTGGGAGGTACTCCCACCCCTCCCTTCTTCCACTCGACAGAGTGGGAGAGGGAGGGGTGGGAGGTACTCCCAACCCTCCCTTCTTCCACTCGACAGAGTGGGAGAGGGAGGGGTGGGAGGTACTCCCAACCCTCCCTTCTTCCACTCGACAGAGTGGGAGAGGGAGGGGTGGGAGGTACTCCCACCCCTCCCTTCTTCCACTCGACAGAGTGGGAGAGGGAGGGGTGGGAGGTACTCCCAACCCTCCCTTCTTCCACTCGACAGAGTGGGAGAGGGAGGGGTGGGAGGTACTCCCAACCCTCCCTTCTTCCACTCGACAGAGTGGGAGAGGGAGGGGTGGGAGGTACTCCCAACCCTCCCTTCTTCCACTCGACAGAGTGGGAGAGGGAGGGGTGGGAGGTACTCCCAACCCTCCCTTCTTCCACTCGACAGAGTGGGAGAGGGAGGGGTGGGAGGTACTCCCAACCCTCCCTTCTTCCACTCGACAGAGTGGGAGAGGGAGGGGTGGGAGGTACTCCCAACCCTCCCTTCTTCCACTCGACAGAGTGGGAGAGGGAGGGGTGGGAGGTACTCCCAACCCTCCCTTCTTCCACTCGACAGAGTGGGAGAGGGAGGGGTGGGAGGTACTCCCAACCCTCCCTTCTTCCACTCGACAGAGTGGGAGAGGGAGGGGTGGGAGGTACTCCCAACCCTCCCTTCTTCCACTCGACAGAGTGGGAGAGGGAGGGGTGGGAGGTACTCCCAACCCTCCCTTCTTCCACTCGACAGAGTGGGAGAGGGAGGGGTGGGAGGTACTCCCAACCCTCCCTTCTTCCACTCGACAGAGTGGGAGAGGGAGGGGTGGGAGGTACTCCCAACCCTCCCTTCTTCCACTCGACAGAGTGGGAGAGGGAGGGGTGGGAGGTACTCCCAACCCTCCCTTCTTCCACTCGACAGAGTGGGAGAGGGAGGGGTGGGAGGTACTCCCAACCCTCCCTTCTTCCACTCGACAGAGTGGGAGAGGGAGGGGTGGGAGGTACTCCCAACCCTCCCTTCTTCCACTCGACAGAGTGGGAGAGGGAGGGGTGGGAGGTACTCCCAACCCTCCCTTCTTCCACTCGACAGAGTGGGAGAGGGAGGGGTGGGAGGTACTCCCAACCCTCCCTTCTTCCACTCGACAGAGTGGGAGAGGGAGGGGTGGGAGGTACTCCCAACCCTCCCTTCTTCCACTCGACAGAGTGGGAGAGGGAGGGGTGGGAGGTACTCCCAACCCTCCCTTCTTCCACTCGACAGAGTGGGAGAGGGAGGGGTGGGAGGTACTCCCAACCCTCCCTTCTTCCACTCGACAGAGTGGGAGAGGGAGGGGTGGGAGGTACTCCCAACCCTCCCTTCTTCCACTCGACAGAGTGGGAGAGGGAGGGGTGGGAGGTACTCCCAACCCTCCCTTCTTCCACTCGACAGAGTGGGAGAGGGAGGGGTGGGAGGTACTCCCAACCCTCCCTTCTTCCACTCGACAGAGTGGGAGAGGGAGGGGTGGGAGGTACTCCCAACCCTCCCTTCTTCCACTCGACAGAGTGGGAGAGGGAGGGGTGGGAGGTACTCCCAACCCTCCCTTCTTCCACTCGACAGAGTGGGAGAGGGAGGGGTGGGAGGTACTCCCAACCCTCCCTTCTTCCACTCGACAGAGTGGGAGAGGGAGGGGTGGGAGGTACTCCCAACCCTCCCTTCTTCCACTCGACAGAGTGGGAGAGGGAGGGGTGGGAGGTACTCCCAACCCTCCCTTCTTCCACTCGACAGAGTGGGAGAGGGAGGGGTGGGAGGTACTCCCAACCCTCCCTTCTTCCACTCGACAGAGTGGGAGAGGGAGGGGTGGGAGGTACTCCCAACCCTCCCTTCTTCCACTCGACAGAGTGGGAGAGGGAGGGGTGGGAGGTACTCCCAACCCTCCCTTCTTCCACTCGACAGAGTGGGAGAGGGAGGGGTGGGAGGTACTCCCAACCCTCCCTTCTTCCACTCGACAGAGTGGGAGAGGGAGGGGTGGGAGGTACTCCCAACCCTCCCTTCCGGGATAATTTATTCAGATGTGAATTTGTGAGAGATTTTTTGTATTTAAGAACGGAAAAATAGGCCATATCCGAGTTCATGTCTGCCTCCTCTTCAAAGCGAGTCCAAGTGCGAAGTTTTTGTTATGGTAATTAGTTCTACTTTACATATGAATGAAAACTAATTTTCATAACAAAAGCTTCGCACTTAGACTCGTTTTGGAGATATATAGATACTGGAAAGATAACTATTAATGTATGTACAAAATTAGGAGTAATTCATTTGTTGCATGTGTAAAGAGGAAGTAATTTATTCATATGTTGTGAAGTTTTTTTAGGGAGGGAGGAATATTGATGCGTTGTCGTACTAACTGCTCTGTTATGCAATACTACTAGGGTTGACCCTTGAACTCTTAGAAGTGATTAGCATATTTGTTCTTAAAGTAAGGGGTTGGTAGATGTGAAATTGGGAGAAAATGGGGTGAATCGAGATTGAAAGAAAGGTAAAAAGGTATACACATAAATTAGTCTGTTAATGGTGAAAGAGGCACGTTATTGTGGTGGAGGACGGTCTGGGCTTGATCTAATTATTTACTTAAAATTTAATGTTTGAACCACTTTCAATATTTCCCACTTATCCCTTATTTTCAACATTCTCCCAAGCAACTCTTCTTCCTTCCAAAAGTTTACAGGGTTACTGAAACCATTTTGACGGAAGTGATGAAAGGTACAAAAAACAAGGCATTTACAGGTAAGCCCAACCCTCTCAAGATATTGTCCAGGTGACTGGACAAATTCATCAGCCAGAGGTCATGTTGATATTACCCCAAATTCTCTTAACTAATACACAAAGAAAGTTATAGAAATGAGAATTGATATTGGAACTCTGGAGTTACAGTTAATCGTTCTTGTTCCCAGTGCAAAGAAGTCTCACAAGTTCTCTTTCCGTTTTCTTAGGGATAGCTTGGGAGTCGGAATTCTCCTTTTCGTTCTCTCTCTTATGGAGTGAAGTTAAATGGGTTGAACTTGCACTCTTTCCCTTTCTCCACAGGGGGTAGAGAAGGCCTTCTCTTCTTGGAGAGGGAGGGGTGAGAGGTTCTTTCATCATTAGTCCCCAGGGCATCACTTTAATTTTTTGTGGTTTTTAGTTAATTTTATTTTCCGTGTTTGATTTGCTCTTATGGTGTTTTGTGTGCTGTCTCCAGTGTGACCAGTTCTTTTAATTTTCTGTTTGCTCTTGAGAAAGAGCTACTTGTTTCATGTAACTGATTTATTTTGCTTTTTCACTAAAACTTTTAAAACATTAGTTTGCCTAATTACTGGTGGCTGTGGACGAGCACTTTGAATTTTAGTGCTAAGGCTTCGATAAATGGTCCCATACAACAATACGGCTGTGACTCGTGGTAGTAGCTGGGGACAGTTTTTTTGAGTGTCTTGCACATGGAGGGTCTCCTGTTCCCAGTAGGAGGCGACTGAAATTGGTTCTACGTCCAAAGACCCCTGTGCCAAGCTTTGTTGGTAAATCCCCAAACCATAGGCCTTTGGTACTTCCCAGTTAAAAGTAAAGTACACAGACACGGAGGATTGGCCACATTGTAGACTTTGTGGCAGTTTACTGTGAAAAGTGTAAACTCTAACAGTTTTTTCCGACTGTTTGTTCTTCCTCAACTAATCACACACACAAAGGATCAAAACTGGTCAAGGGCAGTGCCAATCAAACCAAGCTTTGACGACAGCCTTTAAAGTAGCCACGTAGCTGAATCGGCTACCCGGGTTAAATAAAGTTTTCCTTTTTTATTATAAGTTTTGATTTAAGAAGTACTACACAATGTTTACAAAATGGACACCACACTAAGAACGTTAGTTTACGACCTTGCACTGTGTACAATACACTGCTTCTGGTTAAATAAAGTTTGTTACTTGTTCGAATGTAAGCAGACTGCACCTTTGCCCTTCGATAACATTGACGCGAGAATAGTAAATTCATGAATATTGGGGAGAGAAAGATATCAGCAGATCAACAAGGAGATACCAAAGAAGTGCTTCGACAGTTTTTGAAACGTGATCTTGGTTACAAAGATGCAAGAGACTGCTGAGATTCAGCGGGTTCGCCGAATAGGTAAGGGAAGGAACGGATGACTGCGACCCATACTAGCCCGCTTTTTACGTTATAGAGATTGCGAGGAAATATTGGCGCCGGGTCATCGATTTTACAAGGCACAAAATACCAAATGTTCAACGACCCTCCACCAAGATCGTCAACAGGCAAAAAGTACAACTTGAAATACTGAAACAAGCTCCAAGGAACCAACCAGATAAACTATACATAAATGGTGAGTATTGGTCTGCTGGCAAGGAACTCGAGATATCCGATGGCCGCTAATCTTGAGAACAGCGAAAGTGTAACGTTTAAGCCACTATTAAAATCAAACTTAAATTCTTATCGAGGGCGTACGCAAACGGAGAGTTTTGAAGATAGGCCGCAAGCAAAACGAATCAGCATTGCAAACTTCAACTCTTTGTGTCCTACGGCTGTTTTTATTGCTGTCTTTGTATATTTTTGTCCGCATATTTTCTGACCCTGTTTTTGTTTATTTTTTGATTTTGTAGTTTACACCTTTGATCAATCACAGAAGTGCTCTTGGGGATGGATGGCCAGGGAAATTTATATTACAAACCAAAGTAAACAAATAAATGGATCTTAAAATAGGGTCTCTTAATGTAAGAGGATTAGGAGACAAGGCAAATCATCGGGAAACGTTTAATTGGCTCTGCTCGGAAAAGATGTCAATATTTTTCCTTCAAGAAGTTCATTGTACTGAAGAAAATAAGCATGATTGCCGAGCAGAATGGGGATATCAAGTACTATTTAGCTGTGGCTAGAGCAAAACTGCAGGTGTTGCCATTCTCTTTAACAACAATTTTGACTTTCAAAATTCTAAAGCTTATTCAGACCCCGGGGGACGCTTCATAGTATGTGACTTTATTACAAATGGGAAGCACCTGTTAACCAAATCAAATCAATTATACAACAAACTAAGGATGAATATGCGAAGGATATGTTTGTACTCTGGGAAATGGTAAAACTGAAAGTAAGGGAGGAATCAATGAAATATGGAGCATCTAAGGAAAAGAAAATGACGCAGGAACGAAAGAATATCGAACAGTCAAATGAAACTTTAGAAAAAGATATTACAAATATCTACATAGATGACTCTCAAAAACAAAAAGTATGGTTGGAACTTGAAACAAAGAAAGGAGAATTAGAGCTATTGATTGAATACCAAACTGAAAGAAGCTACTCTCAGATCCAAATCTCGATGGTACAATGAAGGCAAGAAAAATACTAAGTACTTTCTTGATTTTTCTTGAAAAAGACATTGCAAACAGGGAACTATAACTCAGATTAAAACTAATGAGAACAATTTGGTTGTCACCGACAAAGACATTTTGAACGAATGCGTTTCCTTTTATGAAAGCCTCTATAGCTCCAAAATACGCAGACGACACCACACTTATATTAGACGGTTCGGAACATTCCCTCGAAGAAGCCCTCAGGCTATTAGATGTTTTTGGAAATATGTGCAGCAAATCGGAAGCCTTGTGGATTGGCTCAAGAGCAAAATACGATCTTAAACTTTGTCCGGAAAAAAAATTCAAATGGTCGAGTAAAAAAAGTCAAAGCACTTTGAGTGTGGTCAGTATCTCAAAACTACAAAGCCAGATTGGAAAAAGCAAAGGACATATTAGGCTGCTGGAAATTTCAGAGACTCAGTCTATTAGGAAAAATTATGGTTTTAAAAAAAGTCTAGTGGTATCACAATTAGCATATATTCTTGCACCTCTCCAAATCGATGTCGAAACAATTAAAGTGCTTAGGCAATTTTTTACAAATTTCG
The DNA here is from genome assembly GCA_948470475.1 of Galaxea fascicularis. Taxonomy (NCBI): domain Eukaryota; kingdom Metazoa; phylum Cnidaria; class Anthozoa; order Scleractinia; family Euphylliidae; genus Galaxea; species Galaxea fascicularis. Next base: position 27,859,414 of record OX419342.1, on the reverse strand, counting down.
TTGGAACGAAAAAGTAGACAACATAAAGCGTAATGTAATAATAAACAACTATGCTGAAGGAGGACTTAAGATGATTGATATAGCTTCTTTTAATAAACCCCTTGAGGCTTATTGGATAAAAGAATCCCTCAGTATTGAAAACAGTAGCAGCTGGAAAAGTATCCTTGATTTGGAACTTCAACCCTACGGAGGCAAAGTGGTGCTACTAGGAAAGCTTAATAAAAAAGACATGCACAATATATTTAAGAAGTCAGGCCCTTTTGTTAAAGAAATCCCTGAAATCTCGTATGCCACCTCCTTTGAGGAGATATTCACATCAGACAAACACCTTATGTCGTCACCTCTATGGTACAACTCGCTGATAAGAATTGACGATAAACCTGTCTTTTACAAGGACTAGTTTTTTAAGGGAATAACAAAAGTTGAAAATTTAATGGATAAATTTTCTAAGTTTCCGTCACCAAATGCTTTTCAAAATGAATACGGCCAGTAGGTTTCCCCTCTAAAATTTTACGGGATGATCTCAGCAATTAATTGTCTACGTAGACAGATAGAGGAAACACAGGCTGGCTAATTGAAAGCTTCCATTTGAAATTGGAAAAACCAAAATCATCAAGACTTGTTTAGAAAAAGCTTGTGTCAAGTAAAAACGAAAAACCAAAACAATGCCAAGAAAAATGGCACAAGGAAATAAACATTGGCTCACACGAACACATCATCTGGAAAACAGCTTATGAATTCGCTTTTACATGTAGAAAAAACTCCAAACGTATAGTTTTTAACTTCAAATTATTACAACGGCAATTAGTGGGACTTGTAGATGATGAGGTCTGTAATTTTTGTCAGAGTGAGAGACAAAGCCTTTACCACTTATTTTGGGAATGTGGAAAAACAAAGCTGTTCTGGAAAGGCAAAGTCAAGACGGTCTGCCAATTTGCTCCTCACAGATCATGTGTTCAGTAAGCTGAAAAGACAGCTTAAAATTCCTTACCAAAGGAGATAAGATGACTTTCTTCATTGCATGGACAATGGTGTTTTGTAAACAAAGAGATTCAGTGCTGTTGTCCACAGGGCCGGGGTGAGCTTAAATACCACGTCACCGACAAGCAAGCAGTGGAATGTTGCTGTTATGTTTGGATAGTATGCACACGACCATTTTTGGCATCCAATCTTGACGTTACGTGACCAAGATAGCTTCCATGGGCAATAAAAAGGACCAACACAAACAGGAACTCTGTCTCTTAACGGAATTCCAAATCGACAGAGATAATAAGTCCTCGTTAGCAAAATAATTTTAATGTAGGTAATAATAATAATAATAGTTTATTGATATCCCTCTCGCAGCCTAAAAGGCTGAATTACAAGGATGGTCAGTGACAATAGCACAAGACACTACGGTATAAAGACAGTCAGATAAATAATGATATAACTATGATTAAAGCACAAATAACAGAGAAAACATAACAGAGAAAAGGATTACAACTGGTCTTGATACTTAATGGTGCAGAAATCTGCGAAACGCTTTGTCTTGGGGACAAAGCGCACCGGAACACGTTCGCCTGATCGGAGGCAGTACGGCCTGTCAATTGACACGCGAGGAATTAATGGCTTAAGGACAGGAGACGAACGGCAATCACGCTTGATAAAATTTATGCAAGCTTCTTCCCTTCTTTGGGAAAGGGCAGTGATGTCAGATTGAATTAGGGCTTCGTCATAGTGACAGTTCGGCAGAATGATGCGCAGGGCCCTTTTTTGTACAGATTCTATAGCGTCATCTAAGTACTTAGGCAGAGCTGCCCACACAGGGCAAGCATATTCTAGTACAGATCGTACAATACTACAGTACACTTGCACTAGCTGCTTGATAGTGAGGCCACTCTTCTTAAGCGCGCGCAGTGCGTACAAACGCTTATTGGCCTTTTTGACTATATACTCTATGTGTACATTCCATGAAAGATCTTCAGAGATATAGACACCTAACAGCTTATAGGTTACAACCCTTTCAATGATAGAACTCGCAACGGTAAGGGGGCCAGGGGGGGCCCAGAGGTTCAATTGTTGTCGTTTCAGGTCAGCAAATATGAAAAGATGCTATTGTTAGTAAAGTGGGTTCTATTCTTTGCAGACTTAGCGTTGCCGCCCACATTTGAACAAGATAGAACCAGCCACATATCAAACGTCTGTTTTTGAAGCCGACGCTGACTTTCCAGCGAGCACAACCGCCCAGGATGTACTCCGGGTATTTAGACACATCCTACTCTGAAACAATCCCCCAAAATAGCAGCCATACAAAAGAAAAGAAACGAAAAAGACAGAGATAAGAAAACCATCACTGTTATGTAATAGCATTATTTGGTAGCATGGTGGCATGTGTTACTGTACACTTTTGCCATACAAAGTAGACTTGTCACAACTTTCCACCGCTAAGACGCAAAGGCATTTCTTAAAAAATTGATAAAACCAAAAGGAAATGCTTTGACACAAGCTCCTTCATGTTGTTACGAGTTTGTTGTTGTTAGAGGAATGTACATTTGTTTTTAGCTCAAAATTTTGCTTGGTGCCCTTAAATCTTGGTTTTTTGGCATACACGCACCATTGACGTGGACACTTCAAATATAAAGTTTCAGGGGAAATTATCTAGTACAATTTTCTGTAAGCCATAAAACACGTTTTTTTTAAATATCTTTTATTCTGCTACATACATTTTTTTCATACTGCCTGAAAAGTTAAACAACTTAGGGAGTTTCCCAACAAAGGAATAGAAACGGTAGGTCGCCAGATTGCTTTTTCGGGTAATTTGCAAAAACTGGCATTTAGAGGACCTTTTTGTGGACCTGGCATGTTGCCATGGTAACTGATATGACATCACAGGCACCCTTAAAATATAGCCCAACAACAGAGATCCAAGGAGACAGTTTGCCTACACCATTAACCCATTTAAGTCCAATGCGCCCCCATGCGCCCTGGCAGACCGACGTGCCTTCTGCCGCCTGTGACGCCATCAGTTTGAACGGTCAAGCGTAGTTTTGTTGACTAACGTGTTTATCATAGCGAGAACTTTGAAACCATACCAGATTGAGCATGATTCAGTCAAGGGGGGCCAAACATAAAGGCAAAAAACCAAGCGACATGAACGCAAAAATTCCTATAAAAATCTGCCCCCACCACCCACTTACCTTTCCTTTCATCAAATCCTAGGATCCTAAACGCTTTTCCAGAACTTTTTCCCACCAAAACAAAGCCCACTCAATACCCAGCAAAAGCCCAAAAAAAATGAGGCAAAAAGCACGGGAAAAGAGGGAAGAAGAGAAAGCGAAAAGCAAAAGTCAAGACTGCTGTGCCACTTTTCATTTTCGAAATTTTGCTTTCTGCGCATACCCGTACTCTGAAAGCTAATAGAGCCTTTAAGCACCAGCACCGGCAACGGCAACGGCAACGTGGATACCGAGGGAAAGACTGGGGAGACAACGCGGTTGAAAGGCGAAATTGTAAACATTAAGCGTACTTGCCAAAATCAAAGCGGCGACGGCAACATTTTCTAGGTTGTCGATTAGCTTCCATTTCATCGTTGTCTTCTTTAAAGGCGGCCAGAAATCACCTTTTCATTAGTCATTACGAAGGCGGGTGATAGATAACGAAGAATTTTTATTGTTATGACATAAATAAGTGATCAAATCCTGACAACAATTTTTATCAGTGTTTCGGTTTCGGTGAACAAGAAAACGAGTGTCATTCGGAATTTCGTTTCCATAAACAAAATATGCCATTCCTTACTGAGGTATATCAGTTTATTAATTTTTAAGTCAAAATACATGAAGAGAAAGATCAGAATAAAATGAAATAAAGTCCCAATTTGACGCTATTGTTGCTTCGGAACTCGGCCCAAACAGCGAACATACACATTAAAGTACTGAATTTTCTTGTCAAATTATTCCAATGAAGTGATAACTGCGTACTTTATCTGCGTACTGAATAAAACTTAAGTTGTGAAAATAAGATCAGACATCCTATACCTTCAGAAACGGATGACGGCGACAGGGAATTTAATACAAAGCAACCCGATCATTTCGCTTCAGCCTTGATTTATATATTTCACTCTACAGCAGGCAAAATACAGCTTAATTCCTTAATGTCTGCAAACAAGAATACCTGTAAGCAACCTTCAGGCTCTAATTAAGGTTACTGCGTTATCAAATATAAAGATTTTCGAAAAAAGCCTAGGAAAATGGGATTTTCAGACTCACGTTTTCACAAGACGGCAAAATCCTACTTCTCACGTTGCGACGTGACGGCAACGTCAAGATAGACATGCGCATTAGATGAATTGGGTTTTCCCAGTGGCCTCTCCCGTCGCCGTCGCCGTTCCCGTTGTCGGTGCTTAAAGTCTCTAATGTTTTGCATCTGGAGCAGAGGGGCGCGTAGTGCACGACTTGCCAACGGTTTTGTGGTGAGTTCTAGCTCCTAATTGCTAGATAGTGGCAAGAAAATGACTCGACTAGCTTGAAAACGTGATTTTCGGCGAAAGTTCCAGATGCCAATGGGTTAAATATCCTTCTTTGTAATCTTACATCGTTTTGCAAACACTACATCGATGAAAAACCCTTTCAAGCCACCTTAAATTATCTTTGACAACCCTGAAATGAATTTTATGGACACTATTTGTTAATCTGAGACAACACTGACCTTTTAACCGATGCAACAGATGGGGTCTGTCTGAGATCTTCCCTTACACAACGAAATGCTCTGAAGGATAGAGAAATAGAAAGACCAGAAAATTAGGGCAACACAATTCTGATGATAAAATAAAATTTGCAAACCCAGGAAGACAACACAAGCTACAGTTTATGCAAACAATCCTTGCAATGGGGGTTTTTACTTTGACCGTTATGCTTTTGTACAGTAGTCTGGTTTTGTTAAGTTTTTCTTTAGTTAATTATTTTTCAGGAGAATGAAGCAATCCATTGCATTTGACACACTGAAAAGGCAAACCAGGGTGCTCATTAAGGGCCCGGGCCCGGGGATTTTCCCCTCATATTTGAACCCGGGTCACTGCATTGAAAACCAGCACCCTAAACCTCTTGGCCATCCTGCCTCCATGTAGAAAAATCACCCAAATCATGTATAAACAGGGTTGGACACTTAATTTTGAGAGTATTCGCCGTTCAGGTGAGTGACCCTCACCCCCCCCCACCCCTTCCCTGCCTCGCAATGTCGTCCAGCACATGGCAGACCAAGGACCAAGGATTATCCAAGGATTATTACTTCAATGAAAAATTCTATTTAAAGACCTCACACCCCAAGAAAACACAATGGAGGCACTTACTTTATATTTCAAAAAGTTTTTTCTTGATGAATGTTCATGAGATCCCTGCAGTTTGCAAGTAAATGTGTCTGTTCTTCTCAGGAGCAGTGATCACTGATGGCTTGATAGTGACCAGCAGTATCACTTCGAACAAGTACATGTGTTATGTAATTATCACTAGGAGGAGGCCATTTATGTTGCCTTTCAGTGCCAATTTATTAGACAGTTCAGAATGTAAAACTTTGCAAAATAGAAATGGAAAGTTTATGTTTAGGAATTTCTCAGCAAATATAATCTAAATAATTTCTTGGCAACGAAAATAGCACTTGTCAAACAGGTAAGTGATCAATGATTTGCGCTCGCCTGACACTTAAGACACTCGCCTGGGTGAGCAGGCCAGTGCTAATGTCCAACCCTGTATAATTATTACCGGTACATTTCCCAAGGAAATCCAATACATTATCCAGGGCTGTGCTCTAGCGGCACCTGGTCGCCCCTGGAGACTTACTTTTGCCATTGGGTGACCAGGAAATAATATTTAGTTTTTGCACCAAACTTAAATGCTGGGCGCCCTGGATTTCAAAGGTTTAGAGGTTTGGGCACCCAACTACTTTTCTTAGAGCACGGCCTTGATTATCTGAGCATTTCCTAAACAAAAACAATATCAGTACTGTATTAAGGTAAAATACCTTGATTTTGTCCCTTTACTGGTTTCAAGAAGCATTGCCCTGCATGGTTTGAAATACTCTTCATTCTTCTCAGAAAGCTAAGGCATCTCTCTCCCTTTTCACTCTCAAGCTACATACACAATATTTGATCTTTCTGATATTTCAAGTTCTGATTGCCAGGAAAACTTGATTCTGATTTCTACCATGTCAACAGAAAAGCAAACACAGTTGTTGTATGCAAACACCACAAAGTCCCCTGTCGAAAAAAATACAACAAAAATCAAAGCCAATTTTAAAATACTTTAATCTTAAAATCAAAACATTTTAACAATCCAATTCCTTGCTTTTGACTTACGTTGGCAAGTTCACTGATTTTGGGGAGTTTTAAAAACATCTGTAGCGCAAACACCAATTTGTAAACAAAAGTCTGTGTATTCATAAAGCTGGTTTCAGTTGTGTTACAGTGTAACTCTGACCCTATCCACTTTTATGGGGGTACTTTAGAATAGAAACACTGAGAATAGATCATTAAAATGATTCATCCTGAAAACTCCTCTAATAAAATTAGTATCCCTCTACAACACAGACAACTGTATTGTACAAACATCTGAATCCATTTCTCTGGTATTCTCTTTCAGTTGATACAGCACCAGATTGTTGAGCAGAGGGTTGCAGGTTCAAACCCTAAGACTGCACCTCAAACCAGAATCTAATAATAGGTAACATCATGCTGGCTGCACGCTCAACATCCACATGTACATGTACAGTACCTCAGTTCAGATGATTGTGTCACTGAGGAGTGACATTAAGCTGTTGGTCTCATGTTGTCCTTCATTTGCAAAAACTTGAGGGGGGCATAAAAGAACAATAATTCGCACAGTTATTGAAAAGAGTAGGGAACAATCCTGCTGTTGTGATCTGTCCTCATGATCGCATATCATGACTTGTAGCAATCTCACTTGCGGCCGGGTGGAAACTAACAGTGAAAATTGAATAGGAGGTAGTACATGTATGTATATGTAAAGGACTGCATGTGTGAAGTATTTGTTCTAAGCTTGTATCTTCTTGGCATACTGTAAAATACCAGTTAAAAGTGCTCTTTAGAATCAGCCTCTTTTCTTTTTCTCTTCTTTCCTGCTTTCTGACAACGTTTTTATGATTCAATTAAATTACGCTTGCTGCGAACTGTAAATCTTTCTTCCCAGTACGAAAAAGCACGTCGGTAAAACTGAGTTTAGCTCGTTGAGCACCACGTGGGCCCTTTAACAGCACAGTACAAGAACCTGAGCAAAGCTCGGCATGGTAGCATCGTATCAGCAGTCAATTATCATTTCTATTCGGAACTTACCGATGTTACCGTAACCCTCATTTAGTTTTGAAACGTTCTGGAAACTTTGTTGTCGTCCTAGTTTCGAAATAATCCTCTTGTGATCAGTTTGTGAGCATCACCAACGAACGCGGATAAAAATCCCAGTTTTCGCGCTCGGAACGAACGCTACGTAATGTAAGAATCATCGTACGGTCGCGTTCTTGGTGCGGGCTCTGGGGGATTGGAAACCAGCAAAAGTGGCGCAATCGTTCAGAGACAGTAGTCCTGCAAACAGGAATGTACCGCAGCACAACCAAAGATTTCAGACACCGTCATCAAGGGACAACAGTCTAAATAATGGAAGGGTGCTAGAAAATCTCAGAAGCCGTCTGTTTGCACCGTACACGTGTGTGGTCTCGAGAACAATAAACATGCAGTCAGCCTCTAGCCTGCAAACAGGCTCTCCGTATGGGTTATTCCGAGATTTGCTTTTTTTGCTTTCTTTTCTAGGGGATCGCGCTCGGTTGGAAATCGACTTCGAATCTGATTTCGTTCGTAACGTTACCGAGCTCGGTGAACTCGTTGCCTTCAAATTTTTCATGGGGGAGGGCTGGTGGAACGGGGAAACATTCCTGTTTGTTTTTCTCAATATATGTGGCCAAAATCTCATTTCCCCAGAAATCCCCGTTCTTTTTTTGTTCCTTCGGACCTCGAAAGTGTATCAACTGGTCGAAAATCGAGGTTGACCCTGTTTTAAACATTCCTCTTTGGATATATCAAAAGGATGCGAAATTGGCCAACGTAACTGCACTGTAGTGTTTTATAATAAACAAAGTTATGAGCCATCCCGTTTTTGGTTTCTGCTTCTGTTCGTTTGTTTTATTTTTACATCCTTGGGTCTAGTTTTTTTTCTTTCCTTCGTTTTCTCTGGTTCATGTAATTTCAAGGCTCCTTGGGACTCTTATTGGAGTCTAGTTGTGGTCTAACTTGCCTTTTCCAAATTAATAAAGTGATACTGGGTTAAAATGTTTTCATCAATATCATGTTTATTACTTTTAACAGTAATAAGAAAATATGTAACATTAACTTGAAGAAAAAGTATATATTAGTCACAGCAGCAGACGCTTTTCATTTGATGTACTGTACATCATAAACCTAAATTCCCTAGTATTTAGCAAACTGTTCTCCTGCTCGACTGTATGGTCTGGGACTTCTAAAGAAAACATGCATAAATCTTTATTACCGTGTCTATGTATTTAGCGCATAGAGCTAATTGAGGACACCTACAATTACAAAATTAATAGAAAAAGACTATGTACAGTATCATAATAGGAGACGATATAAATACGGCAATATGTGTGAAAAATGGACTCAGTAACAATATCGATTTCGAATAATAGACGTTTTGTCAAAAATGTACACGCTCTTCTAGAGGTTTTGAACAAAGAATGCTACCTGTTCACAGTTATATAATAAAAATATGAACACTGTCTTTGAAAAAGAAAGCTGACGAAAAAATTCTGTGCCATCAGAGGCCTCTTTTCCTTGTATTAAGTCACAAGGAAAAGAGGCCTCTGCAAGCAGGGAAACGAAAAAAACTGTAACCGCACTAGTGGACAGAACATTAATACTACATTAATGAAACCGCGAGTTTTCGATCAAATTAAATTTTTTTAGTGCTTCTGAGTCAAATGAATACCTTTCAATAAAGTATTAAGAAGTCTGGCCCTTTACAGTTTAAATCAACCAGCTCAGAGGACTCGGCATTTTGGACCAATATTTGGTATTCTTCAACCAGTTCGGCGACATAGTAAACCGAAAAGTGGGAAACTTCACAAGAATATTCAGATTGCCCGACCCCTACTCCCTGGGGACTAGATCGCTTCAAGCACTTCCCCATCACTTGTCCCGGGGGTTGCCCGGGGAGGAGATGGTTACAGGTAGAATTGAACCATGCATTACACCAGTCTTACATGAACTTGGTTGGCTCACCAAAGAAGAGCTACTATGTTTAATTAATTGCTTATTAGGTATATAAAATTTAAAATTTAATTGTACCTCTTGCATCCAAATTTAATTCTTTTAACACATGTAAATTTGGGGAGAATTAATAAATGTATTGTATTGTATTATAATTATTGGGAAGGAATTCAAATATAGATGATAATATTCTCATTAATCATTACGTTCTGTTTTGTGTTTTTTTCTCCTCTCTGTCGTTTTCCTGTTGTCTTTCCTTTTCCTCTTGTGTTTTTCTTCTGCCTTTTCTGCTGGTTTCATTTCCTCCTCAGACCCTTCATCTGTCAAAATGAACAGTTTTAACTAGTTAAGTGAAGTACGATAGTCCGGGTGAGTGTAGTCCTGAGAAGGACTGTTTGTGATGACATTGACTGACGTTTCGACAACCTGAGCGGAAGTCATCATCAGAGTCAAGTGATTTGTGTAACGTCAGTAGATGGTATAAGTACTCTGGTCGTTGATGTGATTGGTCAACGAAGTCGTGATGTTATTGGTCGACTGTCAGTTAAGCCTAGTTGTCATTGGCTGTGAAGACTGTACACAGTGATTGGTGCGTTTCGATCCGTCTTTTGTTAGTCTAATGTGTGTACGTGTATTGTTAGTAAAATTGGTCGGTCTGTTGTAAACAGTGATTGGTGCGTTTCGATCCGTCTTTTGTTAGGCTAATGTATGTACGCGTGTCGTTGTCGGTCAGTCTGTTTGTCCGTTGTTTATGTCGTCGACAAGTCGTTTGTAAGGTGCGGGAAGTTGTAAGCAACGGTTTAGTGGTGTCTGTTCTAAGTTAGTAAACCAGCTTTCCAGTACGATCCGTTGGTAGTAATTAGTACTGTATGTAACGCATTCGGCAGAGTCCCAGTCGATTCTGTGGTTGTCTGTAAATGGTGTTCAGCAATGTTATTGTTGAGGTCACCATTTCTCGTCGCTCGTTTGTGTTCAGTCAGTCTTACGTTCAAGTTTCTGCCGGTCTCACCGATATAGGTGGCCTGGCAGTCGCAGCATTTGATCTTGTAAACTGCTCCTTGTCTGTTCTTTGGTTCGTCTTTGTCCTTAACGTTCGTCAGTAGTTGCCGTAAAGTGGTGATGGGTTTGTGAGCAACACGGATGTTGTAGGGATGTAGGATGCGTGCAATGGTTTCAGATGTGCCTTTGATGTAAGGTATGGTAGCTGTGGTTACAGGTGTCGCGTTCGTGTTCGTAACGTTAGGTTCTGCACGGTAGGTGTTGCGTCTAACGAAGTCGCGGTTGTAGTTGTTTTTACTGAAAACGTTGTCTAAGTACTCACGTTCGTCTGTTAAACTGTCGTGTGAGTCGCAAACTAGTTGCGCTCGTCTCGTTAGGGTACGTATTGTCGTTGCTTTGTGTGAAGTAGGGTTGTAAGAGCATTCGTCAAGTAGTCGGTCAGTATGTGTAGGTTTCCTGTAAACTGTAGTTCGTAGTTGTTTGTTGTCAAGGGTAACCAAGCAGTCTAGAAAAGGTATCTTACCATTCTCCTCGATCTCCTTGGTGAACTGGATGTGGTCGTTCTGTCTGTTGAGGTGTTCGTGAAACTCGTCGATTTCGTCTTTGTGTAGGGCTGTAAAAGTGTCGTCAACGTAGCGTAGCCAGAGTGGTATCGTTCGTTTGTAAGTGGCTAGGGCTTGTTCCTACTTACAACTTCCCGCACCTTACAAACGACTTGTCGACGACATAAACAACGGACAAACAGACTGACCGACAACGACACGCGTACAGACATTAGCCTAACAAAAGACGGATCGAAACGCACCAATCACTGTTTACAACAGACCGACCAATTTTACTAACAATACACGTACACACATTAGACTAACAAAAGACGGATCGAAACGCACCAATCACTGTGTACAGTCTTCACAGCCAATGACAACTAGGCTTAACTGACAGTCGACCAATAACATCACGACTTCGTTGACCAATCACATCAACGACCAGAGTACTTATACCATCTACTGACGTTACACAAATCACTTGACTCTGATGATGACTTCCGCTCAGGTTGTCGAAACGTCAGTCAATGTCATCACAAACAGTCCTTCTCAGGACTACACTCACCCGGACTATCGTACTTCACTTAACTAGTTAAAACTGTTCATTTTGACAGATGAAGGGTCTGAAGAGGAAATGAAACCAGCAGAAAAGGCAGAAGAAAAACACAAGAGGAAAAGGAAAGACAACAGGAAAACGACAGAGAGGAGAAAAAAACACAAAACAGAACGTAAAGAATCAATGAAATAAACAAACAAACAAATTATACAAACCAAATTGAGTTTTATTTTGCAAAAGAATATTTATGGCAATAGTAGGGTCACTTTTGGATACAATTTGAACCTGAACTCATTTCAGCGGCTGAACACATTTAGTATTATTTACAGTAAGAGACTGGTCAAACAGTACAGGGGGTGGCCGGAGTATTTGGAATTGTAGGGTATAAAATGATCACATGGCTCACCCCCTTCTTTTTACACAAAACTGAGTGACCCACCCCTAAAACCAAATACGATTTCTGGTTGGAGAAGGTACTGCATGGACTTTTGATTATTTTGATGCATGTTAAGATATGTTTGTTAAGAAAATGCTAATTAAAAGCACTTTCTCCTTTTTCATAAAAAAGGGTTTTAATATGTAAAAGCACCTCGTGACTTCCTTAAAATTGTTCAACCCACCCTTAACTAAGGTCTGAAAAGTGATGACTCACCCCCTGTCTATACTTTTTGAGCAGTCTCTAATAAAAAAAAATCAGCCAGTAAGTATTTGTTAGTGCTCTTTATTAGTAATACAGTTAATCTACAGTGTTGGCCAGTTTGATTAATGAGAATATTATCATCTATATTTGAATTCCTTCCCAATAATTATAATACAATACAATACATTTATTAATTCTCCCCAAATTTACATGTGTTAAAAGAATTAAATTTGGATGCAAGAGGTACAATTAAATTTTAAATTTTATATACCTAATAAGCAATTAATTAAACATAGTAGCTCTTCTTTGGTGAGCCAACCAAGTTCATGTAAGACTGGTGTAATGCATGGTTCAATTCTACCTGTAACCATCTCCTCCCCGGGCAACCCCCGGGACAAGTGATGGGGAAGTGCTTGAAGCGATCTAGTCCCCAGGGAGTAGGGGTCGGGCAATCTGAATATTCTTGTGAAGTTTCCCACTTTTCGGTTTACTATGTCGCCGAACTGGTTGAAGAATACCAAATATTGGTCCAAAATGCCGAGTCCTCTGAGCTGGTTGATTTAAACTGTAAAGGGCCAGACTTCTTAATACTTTATTGAAAGGTATTCATTTGACTCAGAAGCACTAAAAAAATTTAATTTGATCGAAAACTCGCGGTTTCATTAATGTAGTATTAATGTTCTGTCCACTAGTGCGGTTACAGTTTTTTTCGTTTCCCTGCTTGCAGAGGCCTCTTTTCCTTGTGACTTAATACAAGGAAAAGAGGCCTCTGATGGCACAGAATTTTTTCGTCAGCTTTCTTTTTCAAAGACAGTGTTCATATTTTTATTATATACAGGGTTTTCAACTGTTTTGTAAAGTAGCGGACATACTTCTGAAAGTACCGGACGTGAATGTTTACAGTAGTAAAAAAAATCGCCGATATTGATCTCAAGTACCGGACGTGGAATGGCAAACGACCGGACGAAACGTCCGGCCTCCGGCCTCAAATGAAAACCCTGTATATAACTGTGAACAGGTAGCATTCTTTGTTCAAAACCTCTAGAAGAGCGTGTACATTTTTGACAAAACGTCTATTATTCGAAATCGATATTGTTAAGTCCATTTTTCACACATATTGCCGTATTTATATCGTCTCCTATTATGATACTGTACATAGTCTTTTTCTATTAATTTTGTAATTGTAGGTGTCCTCAATTAGCTCTATGCGCTAAATACATAGACACGGTAATAAAGATTTATGCATGTTTTCTTTAGAAGTCCCAGACCATACAGTCGAGCAGGAGAACAGTTTGCTAAATACTAGGGAATTTAGGTTTATGATGTACAGTACATCAAATGAAAAGCGTCTGCTGCTGTGACTAATATATACTTTTTCTTCAAGTTAATGTTACATATTTTCTTATTACTGTTAAAAGTAATAAACATGATATTGATGAAAACATTTTAACCCAGTATCACTTTATTAATTTGGAAAAGGCAAGTTAGACCACAACTAGACTCCAATAAGAGTCCCAAGGAGCCTTGAAATTACATGAACCAGAGAAAACGAAGGAAAGAAAAAAAACTAGACCCAAGGATGTAAAAATAAAACAAACGAACAGAAGCAGAAACCAAAAACGGGATGGCTCATAACTTTGTTTATTATAAAACACTACAGTGCAGTTACGTTGGCCAATTTCGCATCCTTTTGATATATCCAAAGAGGAATGTTTAAAACAGGGTCAACCTCGATTTTCGACCAGTTGATACACTTTCGAGGTCCGAAGGAACAAAAAAAGAACGGGGATTTCTGGGGAAATGAGATTTTGGCCACATATATTGAGAAAAACAAACAGGAATGTTTCCCCGCTCCACCAGCCCTCCCCCATGAAAAATTTGAAGGCAACGAGTTCACCGAGCTCGGTAACGTTACGAACGAAATCAGATTCGAAGTCGATTTCCAACCGAGCGCGATCCCCTAGAAAAGAAAGCAAAAAAAGCAAATCTCGGAATAACCCATACGGAGAGCCTGTTTGCAGGCTAGAGGCTGACTGCATGTTTATTGTTCTCGAGACCACACACGTGTACGGTGCAAACAGACGGCTTCTGAGATTTTCTAGCACCCTTCCATTATTTAGACTGTTGTCCCTTGATGACGGTGTCTGAAATCTTTGGTTGTGCTGCGGTACATTCCTGTTTGCAGGACTACTGTCTCTGAACGATTGCGCCACTTTTGCTGGTTTCCAATCCCCCAGAGCCCGCACCAAGAACGCGACCGTACGATGATTCTTACATTACGTAGCGTTCGTTCCGAGCCCGAAAACTGGGATTTTTATCCGCGTTCGTTGGTGATGCTCACAAACTGATCACAAGAGGATTATTTCGAAACTAGGACGACAACAAAGTTTCCAGAACGTTTCAAAACTAAATGAGGGTTACGGTAACATCGGTAAGTTCCGAATAGAAATGATAATTGACTGCTGATACGATGCTACCATGCCGAGCTTTGCTCAGGTTCTTGTACTGTGCTGTTAAAGGGCCCACGTGGTGCTCAACGAGCTAAACTCAGTTTTACCGACGTGCTTTTTCGTACTGGGAAGAAAGATTTACAGTTCGCAGCAAGCGTAATTTAATTGAATCATAAAAACGTTGTCAGAAAGCAGGAAAGAAGAGAAAAAGAAAAGAGGCTGATTCTAAAGAGCACTTTTAACTGGTATTTTACAGTATGCCAAGAAGATACAAGCTTAGAACAAATACTTCACACATGCAGTCCTTTACATATACATACATGTACTACCTCCTATTCAATTTTCACTGTTAGTTTCCACCCGGCCGCAAGTGAGATTGCTACAAGTCATGATATGCGATCATGAGGACAGATCACAACAGCAGGATTGTTCCCTACTCTTTTCAATAACTGTGCGAATTATTGTTCTTTTATGCCCCCCTCAAGTTTTTGCAAATGAAGGACAACATGAGACCAACAGCTTAATGTCACTCCTCAGTGACACAATCATCTGAACTGAGGTACTGTACATGTACATGTGGATGTTGAGCGTGCAGCCAGCATGATGTTACCTATTATTAGATTCTGGTTTGAGGTGCAGTCTTAGGGTTTGAACCTGCAACCCTCTGCTCAACAATCTGGTGCTGTATCAACTGAAAGAGAATACCAGAGAAATGGATTCAGATGTTTGTACAATACAGTTGTCTGTGTTGTAGAGGGATACTAATTTTATTAGAGGAGTTTTCAGGATGAATCATTTTAATGATCTATTCTCAGTGTTTCTATTCTAAAGTACCCCCATAAAAGTGGATAGGGTCAGAGTTACACTGTAACACAACTGAAACCAGCTTTATGAATACACAGACTTTTGTTTACAAATTGGTGTTTGCGCTACAGATGTTTTTAAAACTCCCCAAAATCAGTGAACTTGCCAACGTAAGTCAAAAGCAAGGAATTGGATTGTTAAAATGTTTTGATTTTAAGATTAAAGTATTTTAAAATTGGCTTTGATTTTTGTTGTATTTTTTTCGACAGGGGACTTTGTGGTGTTTGCATACAACAACTGTGTTTGCTTTTCTGTTGACATGGTAGAAATCAGAATCAAGTTTTCCTGGCAATCAGAACTTGAAATATCAGAAAGATCAAATATTGTGTATGTAGCTTGAGAGTGAAAAGGGAGAGAGATGCCTTAGCTTTCTGAGAAGAATGAAGAGTATTTCAAACCATGCAGGGCAATGCTTCTTGAAACCAGTAAAGGGACAAAATCAAGGTATTTTACCTTAATACAGTACTGATATTGTTTTTGTTTAGGAAATGCTCAGATAATCAAGGCCGTGCTCTAAGAAAAGTAGTTGGGTGCCCAAACCTCTAAACCTTTGAAATCCAGGGCGCCCAGCATTTAAGTTTGGTGCAAAAACTAAATATTATTTCCTGGTCACCCAATGGCAAAAGTAAGTCTCCAGGGGCGACCAGGTGCCGCTAGAGCACAGCCCTGGATAATGTATTGGATTTCCTTGGGAAATGTACCGGTAATAATTATACAGGGTTGGACATTAGCACTCGCCTGCTCACCCATGCGAGTGTCTTAAGTGTCAGGCGAGCGCAAATCATTGATCACTTACCTGTTTGACAAGTGCTATTTTCGTTGCCAAGAAATTATTTAGATTATATTTGCTGAGAAAATTCCTAAACATAAACTTTCCATTTCTATTTTGCAAAGTTTTACATTCCGAACTGTCTAATAAATTGGCACTGAAAGGCAACATAAATGGCCTCCTCCTAGTGATAATTACATAACACATGTACTTGTACGAAGTGATACTGCTGGTCACTATCAAGCCATCAGTGATCACTGCTCCTGAGAAGAACAGACACATTTACTTGCAAACTGCAGGGATCTCATGAACATTCATCAAGAAAAAACTTTTTGAAATATAAAGTAAGTGCCTCCATTGTGTTTTCTTGGGGTGTGAGGTCTTTAAATAGAATTTTTCATTGAAGTAATAATCCTTGGATAATCCTTGGCCCTTGGTCTGCCATGTGCTGGACGACATTGCGAGGCAGGGGGGGGGGGTGAGGGTCACTCACCTGAATGGCGAATACTCTCAAAATTAAGTGTCCAACCCTGTTTATACATGATTTGGGTGATTTTTCTACATGGAGGCAGGATGGCCGAGTGGTTTAGGGTGCTGGTTTTCAATGCAGTGACCCGGGTTCAAATCTTGCTCTGGCCACTAGCTGGAGTTGTTCTGGATGAGTGCTTGGTTCAACTCCTCGGTCATCCTTGTAAATAGCCAACTGGCTGCCTCCCGCCAGTTGGGATTCTTAACTCTGTTGTTTTCATTTGTATTATTTGTTTCATTGGCCCTGAAAAGCCACTTTAGGGGAGTGGTCAATTAAGTATTTATTTATTTATTTATGTAAAACATGAAGGGAAGGAATTGTTGTTGTTGTTGTTTCAAAATGTGAATTGATTGCAATCTAATTATTCTAAGAATACATGTAATGATCATGTGGAGATCACTGATTGGATGACTGACAATGCAGATCACTGATTGGATGACTGATGACTGCTAATGATCGCTGATTGGATGGCTGATAATGCAAATCACTGATTGGATGACTGATAACGATCACTGATTGGATGACTGCTAATGCTCACTGATTGGATTACTGCTAATGATATCACTGATTGGATGACTGCTAATGATCACTGACTGGATGACTGATAATGACTGCAATTCCAAGAAACCTGGAATCACAGTCAGTCGTACATGTATATGGCCAATAATATGGCAATAATTTGTAGAACTGTTATGGCCCTGTAGTTATAAATGTTTTGCAATATTGATACAGTTTAAATCACTATTGAGAATTCCCATATACACTGTAAAGCAGTATGTAACAGAAGCAACCCAGCCAATGCAATGGCAGAAGGAGGCCTTTCCAGTCATGGGTCCTTTCACTGAGTAGACAGATTTTTTTCAATTAGTAGATTGATGCTCATCCCTTTAAGCAACGAAAGCTAACATTCGTCTACCTTTGGTAAATCTTTCTTACTTTGCAGTAACTCGTTTTTTGAAAGAAAGAATTTGAACTTTCCCAATAAAATGTGTCTGGTGGGCACATCTTGTTTGGGTAAACCAGTCACTAAAATGGGATAGCTTGGAAGGGCACTGAAGAGCCAGCTTTATTAGGAGTTCATTTTCTTACAGTGTATCTGCCAAAGTAAATTACATGTAACACAGCAAACACATTTGATTTTTTCTATCTTATGACAAAGACAGGAAAACACTGGAGAAACAGGGTTGGTATTCAACAAATGACTAATTCCTTGTTATGTTACAGCTACTTTGTTTAACAAATTACATGTATGTTAACCCTTTCCCTCCTAAGGGGTTCTCCATTGACGAGTAAAATTGTGTGGCGTTAGACAGAGTAAACTCTATAGGTGCCATTTGGCACCATCAGGCGTGAAAGGGTTAACATTTACTCCTACTTTGCCTTTCATTTTTTTTAAGCTTCACTAAACAAGGCCGGATTACTTAAGGCTTGGTGTAAGTACGACTTGTTTATATTAATATTTGTGATCGCCTTAAGAGCATGGTGACATGTTTACATTTGGAGTTAGACAACATTTTGAAAGCAAATTAGTGGGATTGTCCCTTTTACAAATTTTCAATTATTAACCCATCATCTCAATGTTTTGTGTTTGCAGGGCTGTCACTAATTTTTGAAGTAGATCGGGATACAGTGTATACCAAAAAATAACGGGGGATTCAAGTTGCTGAAGTGTAGTAAACATGCTGATTTTATATCAAAGTAGCCAGAAATATACCTCAAAATATCAGGGGAAAATCCCCGGGCCCGGGCCCTTAATGACCGCCCTGGTTTGCCTTTTCAGTGTGTCAAATG
Source organism: Galaxea fascicularis (assembly GCA_948470475.1). Lineage (NCBI taxonomy): Eukaryota > Metazoa > Cnidaria > Anthozoa > Scleractinia > Euphylliidae > Galaxea > Galaxea fascicularis. The sequence continues at coordinate 27,841,012 of OX419342.1, read as the reverse complement.
CAATGGATTGCTTCATTCTCCTGAAAAATAATTAACTAAAGAAAAACTTAACAAAACCAGACTACTGTACAAAAGCATAATGGTCAAAGTAAAAACCCCCATTGCAAGGATTGTTTGCATGACTGTAGCTTGTGTTGTTTTCCTGGGTTTGCAAATTTTATTTTATCATCAGAATTGTGTTGCCCTAATTTTCTGGTCTTTCTATTTCTCTATCCTTCAGAGCATTTTGTTGTGTAAGGGAAGATCTCAGACAGACCCCATCTGTTGCATCAGTTAAAAGGTCAGTGTTGTCTCAGATTAACAAATAGTGTCCATAAAATTCATTTTAGGGTTGTCAAAGATAATTTAAGGTGGCTTGAAAGGGTTTTTCATCGATGTAGTGTTTGCGAAACGATGTAAGATTACAAAGAAGGATATTTAATGGTGTAAGCAAACTGTCTCCTTGGATCTCTGTTGTTGGGCTATATTTTAAGGGTGCCTGTGATGTCATATCAGTTACCACGGCAACATGCCAAGTCCACAAAAAGGTCCTCTAAATGCCAGTTTTTGCAAATTACCCGAAAAAGCAATCTGGCGACCTACCGTTTCTATTCCTTTGTTGGGAAACTCCCTAAATTGTTTAACTTTTCAGGCAGTATGAAAAAAATGTATGTAGCAGAATAAAAGATATTTAAAAAAAACGTGTTTTATGGCTTACAGAAAATTGTACTAGATAATTTCCCCTGAAACTTTATATTTGAAGTGTCCACGTCAATGGTGCGTGTATGCCAAAAAACCAAGATTTAAGGGCACCAAGCTAAATTTTGAGCTAAAAACAAATGTACATTCCTCTAACAACAACAAACTCGTAACAACATGAAGGAGCTTGTGTCAAAGCATTTCCTTTTGGTTTTATCAATTTTTTAAGAAATGCCTTTGCGTCTTAGCGGTGGAAAGTTGTGACAAGTCTACTTTGTATGGCAAAAGTGTACAGTAACACATGCCACCATGCTACCAAATAATGCTATTACATAACAGTGATGGTTTTCTTATCTCTGTCTTTTTCGTTTCTTTTCTTTTGTATGGCTGCTATTTTGGGGGATTGTTTCAGAGTAGGATGTGTCTAAATACCCGGAGTACATCCTGGGCGGTTGTGCTCCCTGGAAAGTCAGCGTCGGCTTCAAAAACAGACGTTTGATATGTGGCTGGTTCTATCTTGTTCAAATGTGGGCGGCAACGCTAAGTCTGCAAAGAATAGAACCCACTTTACTAACAATAGCATCTTTTCATATTTGCTGACCTGAAACGACAACAATCGAACCTACATTAAAATTATTTTGCTAACGAGGACTTATTATCTCTGTCGATTTGGAATTCCGTTAAGAGACAGAGTTCCTGTTTGTGTTGGTCCTTTTTATTGCCCATGGAAGCTATCTTCGTCACGTAACGTCAAGATTGGATGCCAAAAATGGTCGTGTGCATACTATCCAAACATAACAGCAACATTCCACTGCTTGCTTGTCGGTGACGTGGTATTTAAGCTCACCCCGGCCCTGTGGACAACAGCACTGAATCTCTTTGTTTACAAAACACCATTGTCCATGCAATGAAGAAAGTCATCTTATCTCCTTTGGTAAGGAATTTTAAGCTGTCTTTTCAGCTTACTGAACACATGATCTGTGAGGAGCAAATTGGCAGACCGTCTTGACTTTGCCTTTCCAGAACAGCTTTGTTTTTCCACATTCCCAAAATAAGTGGTAAAGGCTTTGTCTCTCACTCTGACAAAAATTACAGACCTCATCATCTACAAGTCCCACTAATTGCCGTTGTAATAATTTGAAGTTAAAAACTATACGTTTGGAGTTTTTTCTACATGTAAAAGCGAATTCATAAGCTGTTTTCCAGATGATGTGTTCGTGTGAGCCAATGTTTATTTCCTTGTGCCATTTTTCTTGGCATTGTTTTGGTTTTTCGTTTTTACTTGACACAAGCTTTTTCTAAACAAGTCTTGATGATTTTGGTTTTTCCAATTTCAAATGGAAGCTTTCAATTAGCCAGCCTGTGTTTCCTCTATCTGTCTACGTAGACAATTAATTGCTGAGATCATCCCGTAAAATTTTAGAGGGGAAACCTACTGGCCGTATTCATTTTGAAAAGCATTTGGTGACGGAAACTTAGAAAATTCATCCATTAAATTTTCAACTTTTGTTATTCCCTTAAAAAACCAGTCCTTGTAAAAGACAGGTTTATCGTCAATTCTTATCAGCGAGTTGTACCATAGAGGTGACGACATAAGGTGTTTGTCTGATGTGAATTTCTCCTCAAAGGAGGTGGCATACGAGATTTCAGGGATTTCTTTAACAAAAGGGCTTGACTTCTTAAATATATTGTGCATGTCTTTTTTATTAAGCTTTCCTAGTAGCACCACTTTGCCTCCGTAGGGTTGAAGTTCCAAATCAAGGATACTTTTCCAGCTGCTACTGTTTTCAATACTGAGGGATTCTTTTATCCAATAAGCCTCAAGGGGTTTATTAAAAGAAGCTATATCAATCATCTTAAGTCCTCCTTCAGCATAGTTGTTTATTATTACATTACGCTTTATCTTGTCTATTTTTTCGTTCCAACGAAATTTGTAAAAAATTGCCTAAGCACTTTAATTGTTTCGACATCGATTTGGAGAGGTGCAAGAATATATGCTAATTGTGATACCACTAGACTTTTTTTAAAACCATAATTTTTCCTAATAGACTGAGTCTCTGAAATTTCCAGCAGCCTAATATGTTCTTTGCTTTTTCCAATCTGTCTTTGTAGTTTTGAGATACTGACCACACTCAAAGTGCTTTGACTTTTTTTACTCGACCATTTAAATTTTTTTTCCGGACAAAGTTTAAGATCGTATTTTGCTCTTGAGCCAATCCACAAGGCTTCCGATTTGCTGCACATATTTCCAAAAACATCTAATAGCCTGAGGGCTTCTTCGAGGGAATGTTCCGAACCGTCTAATATAAGTGTGGTGTCGTCTGCGTATTTTATACGATTTTATGATCTTATTACTTCTTCGAAAACCTTCTGCCATTATTTCTACTTATTATATCTCTCAGTTAGTACGTACCCTGTAATTGGTCGATTTTGCGGGCCGTATTCTACTGTACAGCCCGCTAAATTTGAAATTTCCCTTTCCCGGACTCCAGATTAACCTCAGAGATGTAACAAATCCTACTAACCTTGTTTTCTCGGTCCATACTGTAAGTTTCGGATCCTCGTTTTTTCCCGTTGATTTATGGCCTGTGCGCTTTGTGCTTGGGCCATAAGCGAACGGGAAAAAAACTCGGTCCATAACTTACAGTACGGACCTCGAACTCGGTTAGTAAGAGGTTAGTAAGAGGTATAAAACGAACAAATAGGGCGGCAGGGGACAGCCCTGCCGAACTCCTCAATTAAGTTTGAAGAAATTACTTTCCCATCCATTATTTAAAATACAGCTTTCTATGTCGACGTAGAGAACATTAATCCATTGTGATGATTGTGATCCTGAACCAAAAACGCCTTGAGTCCTTTGAATAAAAGACCATTCTGGTGTTTCAAAGGCTTCCTCAAAATCAAGAAAAATAAGAATTCCCGGAATGTTTTTCGCTTTAGTATATTTAATAACATTGTCCATCAATCGAATAAGTTTAGGAAGCACAATTTTAATTTGGTTCGCTATGGCTTTAGTCGCAATCTTATAATCACAATTTAACAGCGTTAACAATCGCCAGTTTTTAACTAAATTGAGCTCGGCAGCCTTTTTGGGTATAAGTTTCACGATACCTCGTGTTTGCAATACAGAATGTTTTCCTGTTTCATATGAGTAATTGAGAGCGTTTATAAGAATATCAACCAAATCGTTCCAGAAAACCTGATAAAATTCACCGGGAAGACCATCTGTTCCAGGGGTTTTATCCGAAGACAGTTTTAGGCGCATCTGGACATTCCTCCCTGTTGAGCAGTCCTTTGCAAGGAAATTCTTCTTTTTCATTCAAATGTCTTTTATTTGGTTGTTCGAAAAAGTCTTCAGTGAGGCACTCGTTGTTTATTTTGGAGCTATAGAGGCTTTCATAAAAGGAAACGCATTCGTTCAAAATGTCTTTGTCGGTGACAACCAAATTGTTCTCATTAGTTTTAATCTGAGGTATAGTTCCCTGTTTGCAATGTCTTTTTCAAGAAAAATCAAGAAAGTACTTAGTATTTTTCTTGCCTTCATTGTACCATCAAGATTTGGATCTGAGAGTAGCTTCTTTCAGTTTGGTATTCAATCAATAGCTCTAATTCTCCTTTCTTTGTTTCAAGTTCCAACCATACTTTTTGTTTTTGAGAGTCATCTATGTAGATATTTGTAATATCTTTTTCTAAAGTTTCATTTGACTGTTCGATATTCTTTCGTTCCTGCGTCATTTTCTTTTCCTTAGATGCTCCATATTTCATTGATTCCTCCCTTACTTTCAGTTTTACCATTTCCCAGAGTACAAACATATCCTTCGCATATTCATCCTTAGTTTGTTGTATAATTGATTTGATTTGGTTAACAGGTGCTTCCCATTTGTAATAAAGTCACATACTATGAAGCGTCCCCCGGGATCTGAATAAGCTATAGAATTTTGAAAGTCAAAATTGTTGTTAAAGAGAATGGCAACACCTGCAGTTTTGCTCTAGCCATAGCTAAATAGTACTTGATATCCCCATTCTGCTCGGCAATCATGCTTATTTTCTTCAGTACAATGAACTTCTTGAAGGAAAAATATTGACATCTTTTCCGAGCAGAGCCAATTAAACGTTTCCCGATGATTTGCCTTGTCTCCTAATCCTCTTACATTAAGAGACCCTATTTTAAGATCCATTTATTTGTTTACTTTGGTTTGTAATATAAATTTCCCTGGCCATCCATCCCCAAGAGCACTTCTGTGATTGATCAAAGGTGTAAACTACAAAATCAAAAAATAAACAAAAACAGGGTCAGAAAATATGCGGACAAAAATATATAAAGACAGCAATAAAAACAGCCGTAGGACACAAAGAGTTGAAGTTTGCAATGCTGATTCGTTTTGCTTGCGGCCTATCTTCAAAACTCGCCGTTTGCGTACGCCCTCGATAAGAATTTAAGTTTGATTTTAATAGTGGCTTAAACGTTACACTTTCGCTGTTCTCAAGATTAGCGGCCATCGGATATCTCGAGTTCCTTGCCAGCAGACCAATACTCACCATTTATGTATAGTTTATCTGGTTGGTTCCTTCGAGCTTGTTTCAGTATTTCAAGTTGTACTTTTTGCCTGTTGACGATCTTGGTGGAGGGTCGTTGAACATTTGGTATTTTGTGCCTTGTAAAATCGATGACCCGGCGCCAATATTTCCTCGCAATCTCTATAACGTAAAAAGCGGGCTAGTATGGGTCGCAGTCATCCGTTCCTTCCCTTGCCTATTCGGTGAACCCGCTGAATCTCAACAGTCTCTTGCATCTTTGTAACCAAGATCACGTTCCAAAAACTGTCGAAGCACTTCTTTGGTATCTTCTTGTTGATCTGCTGATATCTTTCTCTCCCCAATATTCATGAATTTACTATTCTCGCGTCAATGTTATCGAAGGGCAAAGGTGCAGTCTGCTTACATTCGAACAAGTAACAAACTTTATTTAACCAGAAGCAGTGTATTGTACACAGTGCAAGGTCGTAAACTAACGTTCTTAGTGTGGTGTCCATTTTGTAAACATTGTGTAGTACCTCTGAAATAAAAACTTATAATAAAAAAGGAAAACTTTATTTAACCCGGGTAGCCGATTCAGCTACGTGGCCACTTTAAAGGCTGTCGTCAAAGCTTGGTTTGATTGGCACTGCCCTTGACCAGTTTTGATCCTTTGTGTGTGTGATTAGTTGAGGAAGAACAAACAGTCGGAAAAAACTGTTAGAGTTTACACTTTTCACAGTAAACTGCCACAAAGTCTACAATGTGGCCAATCCTCCGTGTCTGTGTACTTTACTTTTAACTGGGAAGTTTCAAAGGCCTATGGTTTGGGGATTTACCAACAAAGCTTGGCACAGGGGTCTTTGGACGTAGAACCAATTTCAGTCGCCTCCTACTGGGAACAGGAGACCCTCCATGTGCAAGACACTCAAAAAAACTGTCCCCAGCTACTACCTCGAGTCACAGCCGTATTGTTGTATGGGACCATTTATCGAAGCCTTAGCACTAAAATTCAAAGTGCTCGTCCACAGCCACCAGTAATTATGCAAACTAATGTTTTAAAAGTTTTAGTGAAAAAGCAAAATAAATCAGTTACATGAAACAAGTAGCTCTTTCTCAAGAGCAAACAGAAAATTAAAAGAACTGGTCACACTGGAGACAGCACACAAAACACCATAAGAGCAATTCAAACTCGGAAAATAAAATTAACTAAAAACCACAAGAAATTAAAGTGATGCCCTGGGGACTAATGATGAAAGAACCTCTCACCCCTCCCTCTCCAAGAAGAGAAGGCCTCCTCTACCCCCTGTGGAGAAAAGGAAAGAGTGCAAGTTCAACCCATTTAACTTCACTCCATAAGAGAGAGAACGAAAAGGAGAATTCCGACTCCCAAGCTATCCCTAAGAAAACGGAAAAAGAACTAGTGAGACTTCCTTGCACTGAGAACAAGAACGATTAACTGTAACTCCAGAGTTCCAATATCAATTCTCATTTCTATAACTTTCTTTGTTCATTAGTTAAGAGAATTTGGAGTAATATCAACATAACCTCTGGCTGATGAATTTGTCCAGTGACCTGGACAATATCTTGAGAGGGTTGGGCTTACCTGTAAATGCCTTGTTTTTTGTACCTTTCATCACTTCCGTCAAAATGGTTTCAGTAACCCTGTAAACTTTTGGAAGGAAGAAGAGTTGCTTGGGAGAATGTTGAAAATAAGGGATAAGTGGGAAATATTGAAAGTGGTTCAAACATTAAATTTTAAGTAAATAATTAGATCAAGCCCAGACCGTCCTCCGCCACAATAACGTGCCTCTTTCACCATTAACAGACTAATTTATGTGTATACCTTTTTACCTTTCTTTCAATCTCGATTCACCCCATTTTCTCCCAATTTCACATCTACCAACCCCTTACTTTAAGAACAAATATGCTAATCACTTCTAAGAGTTCAAGGGTCAACCCTAGTAGTATTGCATAACAGAGCAGTCAGTACGACAACGCATCAATATTCCTCCCTCCTTAAAAAAACTTCACAACATATGAATAAATTACTTCTTCTTTACACATGCAACACATACGAATAAATTATCCCGGAAGGGAGGGTTGGGAGTACCTCCCACCCTCCCTCTCCCACTCTGTCGAGTGGAAGAAGGGAGGGTTGGGAGTACCTCCCACCCTCCCTCTCCCACTCTGTCGAGTGGAAGAAGGGAGGGTTGGGAGTACCTCCCACCCTCCCTCTCCCACTCTGTCGAGTGGAAGAAGGGAGGGTTGGGAGTACCTCCCACCCTCCCTCTCCCACTCTGTCGAGTGGAAGAAGGGAGGGTTGGGAGTACCTCCCACCCTCCCTCTCCCACTCTGTCGAGTGGAAGAAGGGAGGGTTGGGAGTACCTCCCACCCTCCCTCTCCCACTCTGTCGAGTGGAAGAAGGGAGGGTTGGGAGTACCTCCCACCCTCCCTCTCCCACTCTGTCGAGTGGAAGAAGGGAGGGTTGGGAGTACCTCCCACCCTCCCTCTCCCACTCTGTCGAGTGGAAGAAGGGAGGGTTGGGAGTACCTCCCACCCTCCCTCTCCCACTCTGTCGAGTGGAAGAAGGGAGGGTTGGGAGTACCTCCCACCCTCCCTCTCCCACTCTGTCGAGTGGAAGAAGGGAGGGTTGGGAGTACCTCCCACCCTCCCTCTCCCACTCTGTCGAGTGGAAGAAGGGAGGGTTGGGAGTACCTCCCACCCTCCCTCTCCCACTCTGTCGAGTGGAAGAAGGGAGGGTTGGGAGTACCTCCCACCCTCCCTCTCCCACTCTGTCGAGTGGAAGAAGGGAGGGTTGGGAGTACCTCCCACCCTCCCTCTCCCACTCTGTCGAGTGGAAGAAGGGAGGGTTGGGAGTACCTCCCACCCTCCCTCTCCCACTCTGTCGAGTGGAAGAAGGGAGGGTTGGGAGTACCTCCCACCCTCCCTCTCCCACTCTGTCGAGTGGAAGAAGGGAGGGTTGGGAGTACCTCCCACCCTCCCTCTCCCACTCTGTCGAGTGGAAGAAGGGAGGGTTGGGAGTACCTCCCACCCTCCCTCTCCCACTCTGTCGAGTGGAAGAAGGGAGGGTTGGGAGTACCTCCCACCCTCCCTCTCCCACTCTGTCGAGTGGAAGAAGGGAGGGTTGGGAGTACCTCCCACCCTCCCTCTCCCACTCTGTCGAGTGGAAGAAGGGAGGGTTGGGAGTACCTCCCACCCTCCCTCTCCCACTCTGTCGAGTGGAAGAAGGGAGGGTTGGGAGTACCTCCCACCCTCCCTCTCCCACTCTGTCGAGTGGAAGAAGGGAGGGTTGGGAGTACCTCCCACCCTCCCTCTCCCACTCTGTCGAGTGGAAGAAGGGAGGGTTGGGAGTACCTCCCACCCTCCCTCTCCCACTCTGTCGAGTGGAAGAAGGGAGGGTTGGGAGTACCTCCCACCCTCCCTCTCCCACTCTGTCGAGTGGAAGAAGGGAGGGTTGGGAGTACCTCCCACCCTCCCTCTCCCACTCTGTCGAGTGGAAGAAGGGAGGGTTGGGAGTACCTCCCACCCTCCCTCTCCCACTCTGTCGAGTGGAAGAAGGGAGGGTTGGGAGTACCTCCCACCCTCCCTCTCCCACTCTGTCGAGTGGAAGAAGGGAGGGTTGGGAGTACCTCCCACCCTCCCTCTCCCACTCTGTCGAGTGGAAGAAGGGAGGGTTGGGAGTACCTCCCACCCTCCCTCTCCCACTCTGTCGAGTGGAAGAAGGGAGGGTTGGGAGTACCTCCCACCCTCCCTCTCCCACTCTGTCGAGTGGAAGAAGGGAGGGTTGGGAGTACCTCCCACCCTCCCTCTCCCACTCTGTCGAGTGGAAGAAGGGAGGGTTGGGAGTACCTCCCACCCTCCCTCTCCCACTCTGTCGAGTGGAAGAAGGGAGGGTTGGGAGTACCTCCCACCCTCCCTCTCCCACTCTGTCGAGTGGAAGAAGGGAGGGTTGGGAGTACCTCCCACCCTCCCTCTCCCACTCTGTCGAGTGGAAGAAGGGAGGGTTGGGAGTACCTCCCACCCTCCCTCTCCCACTCTGTCGAGTGGAAGAAGGGAGGGTTGGGAGTACCTCCCACCCTCCCTCTCCCACTCTGTCGAGTGGAAGAAGGGAGGGTTGGGAGTACCTCCCACCCTCCCTCTCCCACTCTGTCGAGTGGAAGAAGGGAGGGTTGGGAGTACCTCCCACCCTCCCTCTCCCACTCTGTCGAGTGGAAGAAGGGAGGGTTGGGAGTACCTCCCACCCTCCCTCTCCCACTCTGTCGAGTGGAAGAAGGGAGGGTTGGGAGTACCTCCCACCCTCCCTCTCCCACTCTGTCGAGTGGAAGAAGGGAGGGTTGGGAGTACCTCCCACCCTCCCTCTCCCACTCTGTCGAGTGGAAGAAGGGAGGGTTGGGAGTACCTCCCACCCTCCCTCTCCCACTCTGTCGAGTGGAAGAAGGGAGGGTTGGGAGTACCTCCCACCCTCCCTCTCCCACTCTGTCGAGTGGAAGAAGGGAGGGTTGGGAGTACCTCCCACCCTCCCTCTCCCACTCTGTCGAGTGGAAGAAGGGAGGGTTGGGAGTACCTCCCACCCTCCCTCTCCCACTCTGTCGAGTGGAAGAAGGGAGGGTTGGGAGTACCTCCCACCCTCCCTCTCCCACTCTGTCGAGTGGAAGAAGGGAGGGTTGGGAGTACCTCCCACCCTCCCTCTCCCACTCTGTCGAGTGGAAGAAGGGAGGGTTGGGAGTACCTCCCACCCTCCCTCTCCCACTCTGTCGAGTGGAAGAAGGGAGGGTTGGGAGTACCTCCCACCCTCCCTCTCCCACTCTGTCGAGTGGAAGAAGGGAGGGTTGGGAGTACCTCCCACCCTCCCTCTCCCACTCTGTCGAGTGGAAGAAGGGAGGGTTGGGAGTACCTCCCACCCTCCCTCTCCCACTCTGTCGAGTGGAAGAAGGGAGGGTTGGGAGTACCTCCCACCCTCCCTCTCCCACTCTGTCGAGTGGAAGAAGGGAGGGTTGGGAGTACCTCCCACCCTCCCTCTCCCACTCTGTCGAGTGGAAGAAGGGAGGGTTGGGAGTACCTCCCACCCTCCCTCTCCCACTCTGTCGAGTGGAAGAAGGGAGGGTTGGGAGTACCTCCCACCCTCCCTCTCCCACTCTGTCGAGTGGAAGAAGGGAGGGTTGGGAGTACCTCCCACCCCTCCCTCTCCCACTCTGTCGAGTGGAAGAAGGGAGGGTTGGGAGTACCTCCCACCCTCCCTCTCCCACTCTGTCGAGTACTTTTTCTACTCTTCCCTTTTTTTATATTCTCTATTCCAACTTAAGTTTTTTACTTTATTAAGTTAACAAGGCGACAGAGAAGTTTGCTGCATTTTGTTGCAGCACTTTATTTTTTCTTTGACTGTAATGTGAAGGGTTGGTGTTTTTTATTTGCCCTCTTTTTTTTTTTACTCTTGTTTTTAAATACATTTTCTAGACATAAGAGTCTTTTCGTGTTCTGAAGCTAATAAATATGTTATGTTTACTCTTATTAAATTCTGAGAAGAGCTTTACATTTGTCTTTCTTATTTAAATCTACATATTTGATATTGCATTTTTGACACATTCGAGTCTAAAATATCGGGAATTGTCCTTTGTCGGGCGTATGAATTACTAGAAATATTGCTAGTTTTTGTTAAAGTTTATTTCCGACTTTATTGTCGGTTTTACAGTATGGTCCAATTGTAACTAATTGGGGTGTTTTTACTCGTTTGAACAGGAACCTTGAAATTTCGTGTGCCAGTTATGAAAAAGTATTTTAAGGCCTATGAAGTCTTTTCCAAAATGGATAAAGAACGTGTTGTTATTTGAAAATTTGAGTGTCAGGTTTCAAAATAAGAAATTATAGGCTATCGAGTCATTTTCACAATCAGTGCTTTTATTTGAAAGTTTGTACTGCTACTTTGAAAATTAGCTTCGTGAGGAAAAAAATTAGTTCGTAGGCAAAACGGAAGAAAATAAGGAAAAATACTTTGTTCCATTTGAATCTATCTTATGGTAGTGTCCCATGAAGACGAGTTTATTTTTCTTAAGTTTTTCGCTGGTAGTTAGTCTGTTGTTGGAAGCCACTATATTCGAATTTGAGTGAGTTTGTTCACTTACCGTTGTTGTCTTCAGGGGTGTCACAAACATCGCTGCAGTGCTACGACTAAAATAGTTGTTAACTATAGTACTATTTATGCCAAATTCTCTCTCTCTCCTCTCTCCTGTCCAGACTTCGGCAACTCTAGTTAGTCTAGAACACATAGGAGTTTAAAACTAATGCGCTAGGATCTCTTGTATTGTTGCATTATTCAATCGTTTTAGATGACGAAGACCTCAGGAAAGTAAGAATTACATCTATGAAATAAAAAGTTAGAATCCTGATACCTTCTCGCGAGAAGGGGAAAGAAAGTATCGCAAATTATCACCTAAAGCAGAAATTTAAAGTAATACGCCTGAAAATCTTATCTTGCATTTATATATTTGCAATCTTGAATGCATGTTTTAGACGACGACGACCCAAAAATACTGTAATGGTTAATTCTTTGCGATCTCTAAGTGTAAGATGATTCCGAAACCTTTTACGAGAAAAAGAGTCTAGTACTGTGAAATAAAAACCTTTTGGCAAAACGTTTCGTAAGTGCACTTTGGCTTTAGCCGAGTTTAGATTGTGGAAACAGAATTTAGTGGGAACGCAAGAAAAACGAAATAGATTCGTAAAAACCTATTTACGAGAAGAAGAAACTATTAAGTAGCACAAAATAAAAGTTTTGGTAAAAAATGTTCTATTTGGCTTTTGGTTTTAGCCGAGCCTGGATTGTGAAAACAGAACTCGATAGCACTGCTGGAAAATTTCAACAAGAATGAAGCGTGCCCAAAATATTTCCTAATTTTGTTGCAGAATTGTAAGTTCCGTTGCTGTTCATGCGAAGAAATAGATTTTAGCACTGAGAAGTAATATTTACAAATTCAAAGTGAAAAATTAATGGAATAAACGGCTTGAGGTTCTGTTGTGGCACAAGTAAATTCAAGGTTCCTTAATTCATCAGGGTAGAGACCAAACTCTACTGATTAGTTCTTCGATCAAAGCTGTAATCCTTAAATGCTTGTGAATTGTATGCTGTTACCCTTTGAACCTCTTCGCTTTCTGTAATCATTATGGGAAAGCCTCTTAGAAATTATAAGTACAGTCTTTTGCCGGCTGGCAAACAGGTTAAAACAACTCGGCCGTATCTCAGTTAAGGTCGTATTGTAGTTGTACAGCTTCAGCGTGTCGCTGGAATACTTGACAGATTACACTTTACTCTGATCTTCACTGCTCATTTCCTTGGCTTGTCCAAGATCCAACCGGATCAATTATGTCTTAGCGACTTCCAGTTCAGCCTGTAGACAGAAAATCAGAAGCGTTTCAATTATGTACGATCTGACAGATGCATTGTTACAGAGTCAAGTTATGTATACAAGAAACAAGGTTTCTGCCGAAAAAAAGATCCGACAGTTGACGGTTTCAGGATATATTCGTCATCCAGTCACTATTATTTGAAAACACATCAAAGCAGGACGCAAAACCATCTATACCATCGCGGGCCTATGGTATTGGCATGGTCCGCTACACTTAAAAATGACAAAAATATGTTCTATGTTTTTCGATGTTCATTTCTAAAGAGCACACCTGAAAAAAGAAAGGCACTCTTAAAATAAAGAGCCTCCCGGCATATTTACAGCGGCTCGCATAATTCGCTTGGGTTGAACAAAATTTGACAGCATAATTAAAGGTCTCTGAGCCAACTCATTCATGCATAACTGAAGACAAAAGTTAGGATTTGTGAAAGCAATGGCGTCACGCTCCCAGCAATCCTTTTAAAACTTGTAAGAGATATTTTTCTCCAATTGAAAATAAGGTAAAGCTCTATGGAACTCAAAGTAGAAAGATACAATTCTTATGAATAATCGGCAGTAGAATGAAATTGAAAGATATGGAGATCTATTTTGAGCTGTTTAAACCCTCCGCGATTGAGAGAGGTACGGTACACATCCCCATTCTTTTACTTGGTTTGACATGGCCGAAGGAAGTTTTCGTGATGACCTTTGCTATGCAAATTTTCGAGGCCAACTCGCGTAACTTCTGAATGTCTTCTCCATGAAATTTCTAAAGGTATATCTCGTCAAGATGCATTGATTTGAAAGGCTGTTACTCCAAACTATCGACTTGCAATAACCCTGTATTACCTCGCGTCGACAGCAGAATTTAGGTTAACCATTGCTAACTTCTTCTTTTGTGTGCACTTGTATCAGTGAATCACGGAGACAGCATTTGCGCATACCTTATTGAGTTTGTGGTCACTTCATAAGTCACTGAAGCCTGGCAAAATCTCGTTTTGGCACGCGGGTCACTTTTTAAGCGGGCCAGGACCACCTCACGAGGTGGTCTCGGTCCGCCTGATTTTCTTGGCCCGCATGCCGACATATTTGCATTTACATAACAAAAAAACAAGCGGGCCGTGCCAAAACTATTGGCCCGCGTATCTAAATTTAGGAGTGCCGGGTCTAAAATGAATGTCGTTCAAATGGGGCTTAATTATGCATATTTTTTCCGATATGCGATCAATGCAGGATATTTTAAATTTTTATCACACTGTGCTTTTATTATAAAAGGTCTTGAAAAGTGTAAGTGTTCAAAATATTTTTTTGCTGATTTTAGGCGTCTTAAAAATGACCAATTAATCTGTCTTTCAGTCGCAAACACCTGCGGAAAGTTAATCGCTAGAAGGTCGAAAAATCTTAAGTTCAAAACTATGGGTGTGAAATCTCTTACAAGTTTCAAAAAATCAGCTCAGAGAAAAGCGACACCATAGAATTAAAGGCAATATTGCAGAAGCAGGTGTTTTGGTGGAACGTTCTGTAGGTATGCAGTTTACTCTTGGGTTACCAACACTTCTAAATTCCAATTCGATCTGCAATGCTCGGACGTTTAATACATTAGCCTTGGCTCGGGAGATTGGGCAACCACTCCTTACGTTACCGAGCTTAAATAAATTGATTTGATTTGATTTGATTTGATTTGGCTTGTCAACGAATTACTAAATCAAAGTTTCATGGCTGCCGAATCGTCAGAGCGCAGGATTAAGTCGCAGTTTCTCTTCAAAATTAGTTAAGACGTTGCATATGGGTTTTATTACGATAATTCAAAATTGAAACGTTAAGCGAAAACAAATGGTTTCTTCGCGTCATTTGGTGCGTTAAATTGGTAAATTTCAAATCGCTGTTCGTAAAGCAAAGTAACATTGAGTAAGAGTTATTCCGAGAAGATCTGTGAGAGTATGTGTGACGTTTTGTGGCATCCTTCGCGAGGCCGTAAATTTTATGGGACAAGAAAACACATGCAGTTTGAGCTTGTTTCAATATTGTTTTGCTGATGAAGTTGACAATATCAAAACTGACCGAAAGTAGTCCCTCGTGTTTAGTCTCGCAGAATTCAATAATTATGTTTGTTTTCATCAAATGTCATGAAGCAAGTTTACAAATAAAAATTAAATTTAGGAAGAAAAGAGTTTAAGTAAAAAGAAACAGAACCAATTTTAACTCGGTGGTACTTTTCCGCAAAAAAACGAGATCAAAACCGCAATTTTCTGAAAGTTAATTGACTTTTTGGTCCAACTTGGCCGCCGTGGAAGTCAGTGCTATCGAATCCCAATTTCAGCTCTGATCGTACTTTTACAGAATTATCAATTCTGCATTGGGCCAGCTACGTATCTGACCAAATTTCTAAGTGTTGTTCTTGTAAAGAAAAGCAATATTTCAGCTTGAAATTACCAGCTTCGTCCCGTCCCGACTATCTGCCCATGAGTCTCCGAGGATGGAAAATTTCTGACCCGGTAGGAAGAAAATATTGAAAGAGGAGCGTTCAGTTGTCCTTAGTTTATGTCTCAGCAATTCTTTACCAAAGCTCAAAGAAAATCAACTATAAACCGAGGTAAAAAGTAATATATGTGGCTACAAAGAAGCTTAACTATGAAGTCTTTAATACCGGTTTCCTTACTGCTCAGTGTAAAACAAATCCAACTCCAAGTTCTTGCAATAGCAGTAAATGTATGCAGTGTTGGAGTCGTCGTAAATCGGACAGCAGGGAGATTGGGATATTTTGATTAAAATAACGCTAAAAAGAGAACGTCTAACAAGGTCAAAGAAATCTTACCTTCCCATAGTGGAATGTGTTTGACCAAATGTTATCCCTGATGGCTGTATCTATCACTTGCTCCATGCATTATCTCGGTTGTATGACTGAAACACTGGAGAGAACAAATAAACAGTATTAGAAAGAGTGGGATACATCCGAGTAGAAAAATAATGAAACCTGAACTGAAATTCTCTTTACACTATTTGAAGATCAAATCAAATTGAAATTCCTTCTATGAAATTATTTTACTAGAATGTGTGTGTGTGTGGGTAATCTTCTCGATGCCTAGTGGCACTCCTAAGAGGTTACCAAGGAGGTTTCTGCGACTCAACAGAGGCTCTTGGAGACAGGTGGTCAGCCCAACCACCCTTATGTGTGTGAGAGCAGACCACAGCAACGCGAACTACGGTCCCTACTCTTTTCGATCAGTGTGTGGGTTCTTTTACGTCCCCATCCAGTTTTACGTGGGGAGGTGAAGGAGACAAAGCCAGCAGCTTAACGTCACTGCCCACTGACTGGATCATCTGAACTAAAGTAGACGTTGAGCACACAGCCAGCATGATCTTACCAGGACCCTGGTTTGTGCACCGGTCTGAGAGTTTGAACCCGCAAATCATGAACCCACCGTGTTCCAAGTCTCCCCTCCCTAATTAGCAAGTTTTGACGTTCCTCGAGATCTTACACTTTCTGTTTTCCCTTGTTGTCGCAAGCAATCACTAAATTTAATCAAAGATGGATGGCAGAAAACAAACAATGAAAAAAATGTATATTTTAGGTTCTAGTGCTATGCGTAAAAGCCAACTAAAAAGAAACCGATTGGCAAAACGCAAAGGATTAGATTTCCATGGGATTGTGGATATGTAAATGTTGTTTCACCTTTCCGTCCTGGAAAATCCCAGAAACTCCTGAGGGGCACAAAAATAATTTTTCTGTATACCTGGCAAAGGCACTAAAGAAAATCGATAGAAATCGGCAAAAGTAACTGTAACAACTCTAATTGTAATAATTGTAATAATTCTTTTTGTGGTTACTGGCTGTTAAGCGAGTCACCATAATGTCATCGGGTGCATGAGTGAGAGTGTCCGTGACTTTTCGGAAGCTTTCGGAGTAATCTCACGAAGTGAGACCGAAAACACCCCGAGATTTACCGGAGTTATTGTAATCGATTTTCACCTTTAAACGTGGGTTGTAATGAGAATAACTTCTTTTTATACATGTTGTAATTGCTACCGTTTTATTGAATATTACATTTCAAATGAAAATATTTGGAGATTCGAAAACGTGGCGCAAGAGAAATCGTGGTACGAATGTCGAATGTCTCCGATGTCTGTGAGCCATAAGTAGTCAAAGAGCATTGCAGACTCGTTTTCCCATGTGCTTTGACGTGGCGGTGGACGTGACTATTTCGTGGTGATAGTGATGAAGAAATCCCTCTTCGAGGACAGATCAGAAAGTGTGGTTTTGAAGTTCGTTTGACTGCTTAGACTGGGGATCCACTTTGCAAAAAATTACAGGTTTGGATGCGAATTTTCACCGTGCTTTTATATCCTTCGATTCGTCTTGTATTTCCAAACAACTTTTATCAGTCTGATCAGTGAAGTTTGTAAAAGAACGTGCTCAATTCGAGTCAATGAATTGACCTAAATTGTGCTATACAAGAGCGTAGCAGTTCGCTTGCTTTGCTTTGCGTAGCTTTATTCGAGCCGAAAATAAAACGCCTTTGCATTTTAACGTTGCTTTGGTTTTGTGTATTGAACCATGAACAATTGCATAGACTGTCATGACATAAACTTGAGTGTTTGCCAGCGATCGAACCAACAATTTCCCTGTTTATTGACCCGTGAATAATTGGATAGCTGGCGTGTGCTTGAAACCAGTGTTCCATTGATCAAACCAATGAGTTCACGTGAATCGCCGGAACCAGCGAGTTCACTAATCGAACCAGTGTGTTCACTCACAACTTATCGAACGATGCTTGTAATACTCTACTAATTGTTTACATTTCCATTTATTTGTACGTATGAAAAGATAGATTCTCACTGTGGGCAACCATTCAAATTTAGTGTTACTGTATTAAACATCGACCAACACATCCCGCGTAAACGCCTTTGGCGTCTTGTTCTTTCTTGATAACAGCAAATTTATCTTTAGTATTATGTCAGTAGACACACTTTGATCTATTTACAATGTAATATGTGGTCCTTTGCGAGGTTATGCAGACTCGTAACGATCTTTTCACAAATTCTGAGATTTATTTACTTGAAGCCCTTGATTTAAAGCAATTTCATTTATGCTCTACGTAATTGACTTGTAACCCACTCCATCCAGTTATACATATCACAGTTGTCGATCGAAAGGGAGTACTCCCAACAATCCAGATAATCAACTATACAAAGCTACTTTCCCTGAAGGGGTACCTTTTTAGGCCAGATCTGAGATGTACATAAACCAAGACAATTCGTGAATTCTGGTATACAAAAGGGTTCTGACATAACAAAATCACAGCGGACACATCGCAAAACCGGCTTCTTGTGTGCCATTGTGTCCACCTTTGCAATGTTGCACCCATTGGTGGAGAGAATGTACATGTCGAACACTCAAATTTTAAAAGGATACTTAGCAATAAACTAAAACTCCGCAACTCTTTTTGAACCATTGTGGTTGCTATTCACTACAATTAACCACATGTCCTCCTTGAGGCCTTTTATTTTACATGATCGGCACTGAAAATACGGTTGTAACAAAGAAAGAATAAAGACCGATACACACGAGGGGTTTTGCTTCTGGAGTATGCTAACCCCTCGTGTGTATCGGCCTTAAAGGTATAAATTAAAAACGCAAAGGATCTTGGCAACTTCGCTCTCAGGGCTTTCTCTTCGCCATTTTTTCTTTCTTGGGAAACCGCTATTGCGGTTGTTAACCTATATTTGTTTTTTCGTTTTTCTGTGAAAATATCAGGAGGTTTCATCGAAGAACCTGAAATTAAAATCGAAGCTTCAGACACCCGATGAACACTTGTGCTTGGATATTTTGTTAGTTTTAACTGGAGAGCATTACTCTATCTGCAAAATATCGAGAAACACTCAGTTTTATTGAATTGGTAACAATAAAAAAAGAGTGATTTGAATTTAGATCAAGAATAGAGCACCCAGTATGTGATAATCTTATAATTCTATGGCAAACCACCTTAAAATAAAGCTTTCAAAGTTACGCAAGGAACAATCAATACAAACAAATCGTGCACATTCCAAGAATCTTCCGGCGCGTCAATACACGAGTTCCTTTGATTTGAGAATCGCTGAAATCAAGACGTTGCTGATGTTAATCAGCAACTACGGTATGTAGTTCCCGGATTGTTTTTGCATTTGACTTCATATTTACTTTCGAGAAAGCAACAACCGAAAGTTTCATATTAAAATAGCATGTGGTCGGCTACTCCCGTTAACCCAAGAGTGTCGTAAACAGATTCGATTCAGTTCAGTCCGTAGCAATCGAATTTGGCGTTGCATTTTCGTGACGATGAATTCGTCTTTTCAACGAAATTTACACACTGTTATGAATTGTCTAATTTTAAACTGAAAGACAAGTACATATACAGTTTAGTTAGAATTTTTCCTCAGTTATGCAACCAACTTTATACCTCAGTTGTGTGACCACTGAAACAAACTTTCCCGGGCCTGGTAAACCAATTCATACAAATGGCAGATCCGAAGGCTTCTCACCTGAGTTATTTGCTGTGCTCTGGCAGTAAACGTTTTATTAAAGTGGTGTTTTCTCCAAAGGTTTTCGGCCTTCATCTTGTTGCGATATTACCATAAGCTCCCAAAATATTATCGAGGTATTACTTGAATCTTCCTCACAAATTAGGGCCTTGGTCAAGCTTTGATTCCGAAACTGAAACTGAAAAACTTTGTTACGAGATAACTGTTTCCGAAAACTAAACCTTTTTCATTGTGTATTTCGAGAGGAGTTACTTCAATGAAAGTAAAACAATGCAGCTTACGAAGCAACGAAATGTGCGTCGGTGAACCTTTTGAAGAGGAAATGAGCTTGCCGACTAAACGAGACAACTCCGGCCGATAGAAAGTTGTAGTGGACTACTTGCCATTCCCCATTGGAATGGATTTTGTATGTTACGAGGAAGAAGATGAAGAAGAAAGAGGAGTGTTTGACCGAGAGGAAAAGTGTCCGGGAAATAGAACCACATACCATTTGTAGTTTACGATTGTTGTCGACTGCCATCGACTGCTGAAAAAGTTGGAAGTCATTCGTACGCTGACACGATTTGTCCGTAGACAGTGATCTCAACTTCGAATTCTCCGTAGATGCAATTGTTATCTACTGCAAAACATACGGAAGTTACAGTATTGCTTATAAGCCATATATATGGATCAAAAATATTCTCGTTGTTATCTACTTTGCTTTTCAATAACAATTCAAATATTTTTGTTCAAGTTTTTTGTTGTTATCTATTTCTGATAGCAACAAGGATTCAGTTCAACTGCATTGATTTGTTTTTAATCATCCAATCGATTTCTACTGATTTCTATCGAGACTACGCCAGGTTGTAATTAAATCAAAACGTAGACTACAAACCGGGAGGGGTAAATTTTCGAAGTACCCTCCCTTTCATTCCCCCGCAGGCAAATCCCCTTAAAGGTATATCAAGCTTTTACTTTCCAACTGTTTCTTTGCTCAGCTTACAGCTAGGTCCACAGTCAACGCGGCGCGCCGTTTGTCTCCGTAAAACTTCTCAACTTCTTCTACCCTCAGGCCCACAAACACCGCCAATGACAAATGGGTTTTGTCCTTGAACCTTGTTCGGCGTCTGCTAATGTCTTTTAGCAAGGAAAGGCCGTTCAGCTCCTCTTCTCAATTCTTTCGTCAACTTTCCAACTGTTTGCCACTTCAACCACCAACCAGTAACCACGAAATTTACATTTATATATAGGCATAATTAGTTTAGCAATTAACACTTTACATACATAATTATTGTAAAACGCGGTACCTTACACTCCTATGTGCTAAACACGATACCTTACAATCCTATGATAGCAACGCTTTACTAAATCAACACTTAAGAACAATAAACTTACACGCTTTTAGTTACAGACTACGTTACAATACATCTGTAATTACAAACCACTACACTACAACGTTGAATTAACACTAGTTAATTAACACTAGGACCATACGAAATACTAAGACCGAAAAACTGAAACAAAAAGCTAAATTAGAACATGACAAAAAAATTGAAAATTTCGTGACAGCGATGCAGTTGAAAAAGCGATTTATTGTTGATGCTACTTCGGTTGGCAGAGCATGCATCGGACTGCTGAGCAGGAGGTCGCGGGCTCAAACCCCAGACCGGACCACAAACCAGGGTTCCTGGTAAGATCATGCTGGCTGTGTACCGCTCTAACGACTGCTTCAGTTCAGATAATCGCGTCATTGGACAGGAGCCGCTAGTCTTATCCCCTACACTGTTCCACACGTGAAACTGGAAGGGGATGTCAAAGAACCCACACGCCGAATGAAACTTAGAGGAGGGAACATAAGTTCTTGGTGCTGTTTTCGTCTGCCCTCACACGCGTCAGGGGTGGGCTGGCCACTTATCCCCAGGAGCCTCTGATGGGTTACAGAAACCTCCAAGTAAACCTCTTAGGAGGTCCCTAATCACCACTTGGCGTGGAAAGGACTAACTTGAATGCATAATTTATGTATGAATCAATACAAACGAATTCGTTTTGAAATTCACGACGGTGTTTATTTTTCGGAATCCTTAAAATTTGGCGGTAAAGAAAAACCCAAACTTTCCCCTATCTTCTTAGGTATCACTGTATAGAGATGTTTGTCCCCACCGTTAAAACGATATAGACTTAACGAAAAGTTCCTAATTCACATAAATGGAAATTAATTGACTAGCAATCTGCAAAAACATACTAGATACCGCCAATTGGTCGCCCTTATTATTTCAAGTAAATTTTAAACAAAAGCTGTGGGCTTGTAGCCACGTTACTCTAGTTAACTGAATTGAATAACACGTGTTGGACTTATCTGAATTAGCTGGAGCTTGAGTGGCAGGGTGATTGAACATTGATGGCTTGCGTTCCCCAATCCTATGTTTTTCATAATCATTCACATTTTGACCTGAAAGATAGAAACCGATCGATTAGACAATATTTATTGCACAATAAAAACAGAGCGGACCACACCATATAGACAGACGGTAGGGCATCGTGACCACTCATTCAACAGAATTTCGACTCGGATAGCAATTGCTGGTTTTCACATGACGTCACTAAATTTCAAACTTCAGAAGTATTGATCCTCCTGAGATTTTACTTTCATTATGTATAAGAGCAGCTAAAAACTATTATTGATATAAATTTTCACTCCGAATGGGTTCATGGTTTAGTGATAGACTGCGCTTGAATTTCTAAGCTTTTGCGTGACGTGGCATTTACATGACGGGCGAGAGAGCAGTGATGTTGATTTAAAAGGTGACTTATTTCAGGGAATTCAGATATCTGAACAGTTCGTGTATTAGAATAAAGTATTATTGTTACGTTTTTGAGTTCTTCGAGAGATAAAATCACGCTTTTGTAGCAAAACTCAGTGACAGATGTTTCTGCTGGTTTCCGGCCGCCATGTTGGTGCCCATCTAGGTGGGCACCAGCATGGCGTCTCCATACAAATCTCTATAAATTTGGGGAAAACGTTTCTCCGCATATCTTCCATAAGAAAAATTGCTGTGACCTGAATCTTGGCGAGAGGCTTTGCATATCTACCTTCTTTCTATTTCCAGATTCTGGGCTTAATCTATTGAACGGTTTTGATTTTTTATTTTGATCTATTTTGAATTGCGTGACACTGAAAACCAGCAATAGAATATGACGCTGTCGCATGCAGTCGCAAAAACAGCACAATAGGGAGCTTAAGCAAAGACGACGGCGACTGTGACGAAAACTTCATATCAAAATACAACTTCTCGTTTTGGTAACTTTTTTCTCGATTTATATTATTCCAATTCGTTCAACATGAGCTGTCCATGGTCTAAATTACTGTGAGCGGTGTTACAGCAAAAAAGGAAGGAAAACCTGCCGTCGTGCGAACCCGTTCTCGAGAAAACCTAAATTTTGGTCATTTCACGTTGTTGTTTTGCAGAGGACGGTAAAGAAATGTACCAAACTGTAAACGCAAGTGCAGTGGAGCGATCTTT
Organism: Galaxea fascicularis; assembly: GCA_948470475.1. Lineage (NCBI taxonomy): Eukaryota > Metazoa > Cnidaria > Anthozoa > Scleractinia > Euphylliidae > Galaxea > Galaxea fascicularis. The sequence continues at coordinate 27,818,397 of OX419342.1, read as the reverse complement.
TTTGCTCATTCATCCCATTGTTTTGTTGCGTTCTCGTTTCCGTTGCCGTGCTCGTTGCTTAAAGGGGCACTGTCACGCTATTGTACCATCACTTAAAAGGTTAAAGGTGCTAATGTATCAGTGGAAACCTTAAAATAATGGTCTGGTTTTGCTTCTAAATACCGTGGTACTGCATTGACAGCATAAGCTCCTGTATTCCATCAAAGATGACGAGGATGGAAATGGATTGAAATTTGAAAAGCTTGCCAATTTTTTCAAAATTTCAAGCTATGCGCTGAAAAATCGCCAAAAAGGTTATCAGTATGGTTGGCTCTCCCTGCTTTTTTACACGATAACAGGTAAAAGGCAGTTATTTTGGCAGAACTGAACCAAAAACAGCAAAAATCCCGGTGACAGTGCTCATTTAAGCTCCCTATAATTATGTTGCGGGATTACGGTGCGTGTTTCATGCAAGAGAAAGATGGACGAACAAACGAATTAAAAAAAAAAACAAATCCGGTGAAATCTTACCTTCTGTAATCGTGGAGTTTTTCGCATCGTTCCTGTACGCTCCACCAATCGTGTAAGTTATAATTCACTCATTGTGTCCTCTAACTAACAAGAGAGAAGAAAAGGAGACCAGTTACTTAAAATTGTATACACTCGGGTCTGGATGCGAAATGTTGCTGTTTAGCGACAGAAAATCTTACGACGCTCACATCATCATCTCGAAACTGAGCAACGAAATCAGGTTGAGTTCGTCTGACAAGATTTTGTTCAGATTAACCGGCCATGTTCAAGAACGAGACTTAAATCGCTGATGTTCGCTTGATGTTGCCGGCAATAACTTGCCAAGACAAATTTCACAGTCAAACCAGATAAAAATTCTAGAAGAACTAACCTGTAAAGAACTCTGATCTTTCACAGCGCACATCAATAAGACCGCGAACCAAGGATTTCAAAATGAACCTCAGCAGCACACGGCGGACACCGCTCGAACTAACGGGAATACCTTTTGTCTCACCTCTTTTTGTACTGCATTAAAAATTCATAGCGTAATCTACAATGTAAAGTATTTGGATCGGCTTGAAAACATCGAGCAACTAACACGTTAACGAAGCTCACTTGTCAGACTTATTGGGCGATGTTGCTTCTGGTATTTTTAGTCAATTGAGTACATTTATCTCCCAACGAATGCCCATGGCATTTCTTTAGGCTGCATTTTTGTTCGAACAATGGGACAGGCGACGAATCAGTGAAGGATGGAATTAAAGGAGCGTGAAGTTAGGATTCCAGTGTATTAACACGTTCACTCATCGTAATCCGCTGACATGGGGTGTTACAAACAAATGAAAATTAGTTTGAATTTTAAGCAGCGTTGCTTAGCCTTGCCAAATTTTGTGGTGTGGTTTAACCTTCACCCCTTGGAGCTCATAATTTTCCGAGAGCGAACTGTTTGCTTCTCGGAACAGATAATGTCCGCGGAGAAATATCCGAGAATATTTTCGCGCCAAATGGTGACTATTTTATATACTCCCCAAATGCGTGTTGCGAAAAATATTTCAAGGATAATAAAGACAGTAGCCCCCATTTGACTTTAAAAATCTGCTCGCATATCATAAAGATGGAACGGGGGTGATGCCCTCAAGGATCGTCTTTTGGTCCCTTACTATATGGAACATATACCAAAATGATATGTCAGCTCATGTTAAAGACGCAAATCTAACAATGTACGCTGATGACCACCAAATGTACGTCAAAGGAAGGGAACATGAAACAATACGATGCAGAATGAAAACACAGGGCCAGCAAGCACTGTCATGGTATTCGAATAATTTTCTAATGGCCAATCCAGACAAGTTCCAGTCTCTAAACATTAATCCACGAAAACTCGATAAAGACAAGAGCGACAAAACGCTGAGTATAAACGATCTTGATATTGCAAACACAGAATTAATCAAACTACTCGGAGTTCATATAGATGAAAATCTCAACTTCACCAAGCATATCAGCAAAGTATGTATTAAGGCAGGCCAGAAAGTTGGAGTACTCTCGCGTCTTCGGAACCTAATACCCTGTAAGGCCAAGCTACTACTGTATAAATCTTTTATACTGCCATATTTAACTTACTGTCATCTAACTTGGCATTTTTGCAAATCATCGGACAATAGAAAGTTAGAACGAATACAAGAACGAGCTTTAAGGGTAATATACAAATCCCACTCTGCTACTTATGACGAACTCCTAAAGCGTGCTGATATACCCTCTTTATATAATAGACGGCTTCAGGATATCACAGTACTTATGTACAACGTCAAACATAGCCTTGTACCCGATTGTGTTTCTGAACTATTTGTCCGCAAAGGCTCTGCACACTCGCTACGGAACAGTGACTTTGTATTACCACGTTTTGACACTATACATTATGGCAAGCACTCTGTCAGATATCTTGGGCCGTTTTTATGGTCGAAACTTAATGAAAATCAGAGGGATTCACCAAGTCTACGCATCTTCATAAACGAAATAAGAAAACTAAACCTTGACGAGATAGTAATTAACAACAGCAATTGCTGTAATCTGTGTGGTCAATAGGAATTTTTTTTTTAATTTTTAAATTTTAAATTATATCTTGTATATATGTTTTCCCGTAATTTTAATCATTTCCCTGTAAATATTTAATTCTCAATAGGTGCATCTTAAATAGTGTCCCCAATTAGTCTTATGAGGCTAAACAAATCGACACTTAAATAAAGGTTTTACTTTACTTACTTACTTACTTACTATCAGTTATCCTTGCACATAATCAGTTCCTCGAAAGTTAAAGTTTTCCGAGAGCGAAGCTATTCGTTTCTCGGAACAGATAATGTCCTCGGACACATATGCGAGCACATTTTCACGCCAAATGGAGAATGCAGTGAGTATAAATGAAGAGGGTCCGCTATACCACTTTGGAAAATGCATTCACGTAAAAATATTGAGACTGTTCACGCGTCACGGATAATTCCCAAAATTCGTTCACGTTCACGATAAAATCAAATATCGGCAATCACGAATCACGAATGGACAAATAAACCTAAATCACGTTTCACGAAAAAAGTATAGGGGACCCTCAATGAAGGCAAGGGAGTATAAATGAATGCAAGTGAGTATGAATGAATGCAAGTGAGTATAAGTGATTGTAAGTGAGTACAAATGAATGCAAGTAAGTATAAGTGAGTGTAAGTGAGTACAAATGAAGGCAAGTGATCATAAGTGAATGTTAGTGAGTATAAATGAAGGTAAGTCAGCATAAATGAATGCAAGTGAGTATATAAATGAATGCAAGTGAGTATGAATGAATGCAAGTGAGTATAAGTGAATGTAAGTGAGTATAAATGAAGGCAAGTGAGTATAAATGAAGGCAAGTGAGATAAGTGAATGTGAGTATAAATGAATGCAAGTGAGTATAAATGCAAGCAAGGGAGTATAAATGCAAGCAAGTGAGTACAAATGGAAGCAAGTGAGTATAAATGCAGGCAAGTAAGTATAAATGGAAGCAAGTGAGTACAAATGCAGGCAAGTGAGTATAAATGCAGGCAAGTGAGTATAAATGCAAGCAAGTGAGTACAAATGCAGGCAAGTGAGTATTAATGCAGGCAAGTGAGTATTAATGCAGGCAAGTGAGTACAAATGCAGGCAAGTGAGTACAAATGCAGGCAAGTGAGTACAAATGCAAGCAGGTGAGTACAAATGGAGGCAAGTCAGTATAAATGCAGGCAAGTGAGTATTAATGCAGGCAAGTGAGTACAAATGCAAGCAGGTGGGTACAAATGGAGGCAAGTCAGTATAAATGCAGGCAAGTGAGTATAAGTGCAGGCAAGTGAGTATAAATGCAAGCAAGTGAGTATAAATGCAAGCAAGTGAGTACAAATGAAGAGAAGTGAGTATAATAGAAGGCAAGTGAGTATTTATGAACGTAAGTGAGTATAAGTGAATGTACGTGAGTACAAATGAAGAGAAGTGAGTATAATTGTAGGTAAGTGCGTGTTATTGGAGGTAGGTGTTTTTGTCAGTTGGTGTATTTATATATGCAGGATTGCAATGTATTAGTGCCTTATATGTGGGCTAGCATGACGTTCTTGTCGATTTTTTTCTTTGTATGACTGCAGTTCAGGATCATCCTGCCCAGCGGACATTCCCGCAAAGAAACAATATGGCGTTGTTTGTCAGATACCTCGTCCTCTTGTTTTGGTCCCGAAAAAGCTATTTGCATTTTAATTAGAGGGCAATAACGTTAGCACTAGGGATAGAACTGCACAGCCAACCTAAAAATTCTTTTTCTCTGGCAGCTAGGAAGAGTGAAAAAGAGTGATCTACACGTAACTCGATCAACCCGCAAGATCAGAGGTTAGCTAAACCAGCTGAGACCAAGGTCTTTACGACTTTTGTGTAAAACCCCGTTTTCTTCACTTTTTACGCAGTGGTTTGGTATGTATTCTGAGTGGATTTCTCTGAGACACTCGCTTCAGCGTGACTGTAACAACAGAAGTGTTTTGTGCAAGTTTCCTCCTTCCGTAGGAAGGGATGTGGCCCACACAGTGGTCAAAACTTTTATGAACCCAGGGACGCTGGAGCCGCTGGATTCAGACAGAGAGGTGGACTGGGTTATGGAAGTTCTGTGCCATGGTCTAACTCTTCAGATGACTGAAAGCGATGGCGAAATTGTGAAAGGTTGTGTGAACATTTATTTGGACTGGCTGTCTGCTTTGGCAAATCCCAAGAAAGGAACTCCTGAACCCTTGCTAAAGTCCCCAGAGAAGTATGCCAAAGACATTTTCCAACACTTCCGCAACCTTTTTGTTCGCAGAGAGGAAGGCAATTTAGCTTTGCAAGCCTCCTTGTGCATCAAAGTATTGCAAACGATTCAAACTACAGCAGCTGAAGCAAATATGTCCTCACTGATGTGGGAGGCATTGCTGAAATTTTTGATGATTATAAATGACATGCTTCTCTCTCCTCCATATACATCAGGGGGACTTGCAGAACACTTGTGTGACAAACTGATAAGTGTCCTGCTGGAGGTATGGTTGCATGCTAGTTGTCATCACTTTCCTGCACCCTCAATGTGGAAGACTTTACATGAACTTTGTGTGTCATGGCGGCATCACAATGCAATGGTTGATTATTGGAGCAGAACCTCCCTTTCACTCACCAAGCGAGTGATACAGTACTTATATGGTCCCAGTTTTCCTCTTCCTCTGATACCACACAGGAAGAGTGATGTCCAACTGCCTGCCAAACTGGCCAATGAATGCCTTGTCCAGTGCTGGTTCAGAATTCTTCACATCATTGGAAATCCTGTCGACTTATGTAAGAAAGAGGTTATTAGTAACACCCCAAAATTCAAAGAATTTGCACTGGCAAGTGAAAAGGTGATCTCACCAGACACACTTCCCTGTTTGAAGACCCTTCCACAGAATTTCTTGCAAGCAATGAAAGGTGTTGCTGTCCTCATAAATGCATTCCTTTGCATTACAACTACACTAGATGAGCCAGTGAAGCACATACCAATTCCAGCGCCTGTAAAAAGTTCTAGCCCAACTGCTGCAAAAAAGCGTGAACAGAGAGCAGTGAGCATTGGCTTGGCTTTAGGCTTGAATGATGTGACGGGAATGGTAACAAGATCACAGACAGTTCCTTCTAGACACAGTAGTGGTTCTTCATCGACTGGAATACCACATTTAGACCCTTTTCATGCAGAACTGACAAGCATTCCTTCAACTTCATTTCTGTTTCCACGGTCTCCAGTGTCAAGTTATGATAAACCCTCAGGAGACAGTGTGCTGCATTTGTTTGGTGCATGGCTTTTTGAAGCTGCATTTGCCAAGCTGGACATGCAAGCTAACTTCAAGGCCCTTGGAAAGATCTATGATGGGTTTCTTGAGAATTCTGTATCTGAAGTAATAGGAGCGAGCAAAATGGGGTAAGTGAATTTTTTAACCATAATAGATCATTGTTTTCCTTATTCCAATAAAGGGAATGTGACTGGATAGTGATGAGCTAAAGATGTGATGTTGCTTGTTTCTGATGTTATTGTTATTCTTATTTAGACTTGCTTATGAACAATCATGAGATTTTAACGAGGAAAGAAGGGTAAATTTTCTAAGGTTGTGCTTTCATATGTACATACATATAGCTTTTAATATTGTAAAGTGCTTCAGGATACTCTGTAATGTAAGCACTATATGAGCTTTGTAATAATAATAATTATTATTATTGCTCAGGTCAAGCATCTTACCTGTTATGAACTTTTACTAAAACTACTTTAATGCATTGCATTAAAGTTAGGTTTTTTTATTTCTTTCCTTTTATAGCTTTCAAATGGGTGGAATCAGCCCGGAAACCAGGTTTGAGCCTGGACGTGCTGAAGCTTATGGTGCCCTGTGTCGCATCTTCTGCAGCCATCGTTCTGGGGAGGAGATTAGACCTGTCTATCTCTCCAGGTTTTATTTAGCATTGGCAATTGGACTACTGCGCTCAGAGGTAAGAACCATACCACACTGTATTTACTTATTGACTGAGAGAGGAGGCCAGTTAGTTAACTAATGTTGAAAAGAATGATTTAATACTTTCATTAAGTGTGGTAATAGGTCTGTGTACATAATTTGACTATTGTGATGGATAGATAAGTACTTTCCTGTCCAATTCAAACCTGTTTAAAGTTGACAACTGGTGGTTTTCTATTGGATTCCATAACTAAATTTTGTCTTAAAACACTAAGTATGTTCTCAGATTCAAAGTGGCTGTGTACAAGTGTGGTAATAGGTCTGTGTACATAATTTGACTATTGTGATGGATAGATAAGTACTTTCCTGTCCAATTCAAACCTGTTTAAAGTTGACAACTGGTGGTTTTCTATTGGATTCCATAACTAAATTTTGTCTTAAAACACTAAGTATGTTCTCAGATTCAAAGTGGCTGTGTTACAGATCAGGCTTATCATTGTTAACATCATCATTGCCATTCTTACTGTCACTATTTTGCAGAGTGGTGGTTTTGAAAAGTGATAATTGGAAAGTGGAGAGGGGAAAGTGAGATTGAAAAATGCAAAAATAAAAGTGTGAAATGATAATGGGAAATGAGAAGTGAAAATGAGTAACTAGTGAATGGAGAAAGTGTTAAGTACCAGTACAGGTGTGAGGTACAGGTAGGGAAAAGTACATTGTAGGAAGTGGGAAGTGTGAGGCGATAAAAAGTACACTTGAAGTCAGAGGTTCTATGTCTTGATGCTACCCTTTAAAATAATGGTGTTTTTCAAAGGTGTGTTTAGTCTTGAGTAAATCTTCATTGTTTTCTATTTTAGTCTTGCTCAGGCCATGTTCTATGCAGTATCCTACTCAATTCTGCTGACCTTTTGAGAGTTGATCTTCAAGGAGTGCAAGTGTTGTTACCACATCTGATCACTGCTTTAGAGATGGTGCTACCAAGAAAGGAGATTCAAATAAGGTGCACAGAGTTCAAATGAATAATCACCTAGGTTTTAATTTTAGTGCTTGACTTTCATTATTTTGATGAAGAGCTAACTCTCAAAACATCAGCTCTTAATTTTCTCCACCCATGATGACCTTACAATAATTTATGCTCTAGTGCAGACACTTAACCACTTTGCTACAGAAGACTTGTAAGTGCTTAGGCCTGGATTACACTAGGTTCATGTGACAAAGGTTTTTGCATACATCAAGGTTTTCAGTTGTGATGTGTAACATAATATTATCATTATTATGTTAGCAGAGGAATTTTACACTAAAATTGTTTTGATGGCTCTCTTTGTTTACCAAGGTGTCATGTTTCTACCACTGAGCTTCGCAGGGCAGCTATTCACTTGCTCTTATCCATGGTGTGTTTGCCACTACACTTTAAAGATCTTGCTATAAAAGGTGAGCTGTTTGATAAATTTGATTGAGAAAAGTGCTGCCACAAATATTAATAATGATTCAAGGGACTTGTTATACAGGGTCTGTCTTTTATGGAACTAGAATGTCCACTCTATTTGACTCCCTTGCTTTCTCATAAACACACTTCTTTAAATTTTATGGTCACTTGCTCCAGCATTCCATGATGTTGGCTTCAGAGTAATCTTTTTTTTAACAGTCAGCTATGTCACCTAGAATGTTCAATGATACTCCAGCTCAAACCTGGTATTCCATGAGAAAACAGAAATACGAGGCATTGCAGACAAGGTGTTGGGTGCTTGAGGTGTTTATAATTTTTAGAGTCAAAACTTAATTATAAAGTTGTTTGTAGGAACAAGATCAAATACTGCCCTTGAGAGTAGGCCTGTGAATGTATTAGTTTGTCACAACAACTTTTTAAAACACATACGTTCTGTAATGTTTTAGACATGACAGCAGCTTGGAGGAAAAGGCATTCTGGTACCCAAGACAGTGCTGATTCAGAGAAGGTTCTGACGTTCTTATCATTAAAACCCAGACTCATTCGGCTTCTGTTAGAGGCTCTGCAGTGTGAAGATGACTCATTCAATGTTCAGATCTTGCTTGGAGGTTTGTTGTGCCAGTTGACATAGCTCATGCAGGTTTCAATAATCAGTAAGCTAGGTCCAAAGAATTGCACATTTACTTAATGTGTTAATTTGATGGCCGAGTGGTTTAGGGCACTGGTTTTCAATGCGGTGACCCGGGTTCAAATCCCGCTCTAACCACTAGCTGGAGTTGTTCTGGGTGAGTGCCTGGTTCAACTCCTCGGTCATCCTTGTAAATAGCCAACTGGCTGCCTCCCGCCAGTTGGGATTCTTAACTCTGTTGTTTTCATTTGTATTATTTGTTTCATTGGCCCTGAAAAACCCCTCTAGGGGAGTGGTCAATTAAGTATTTAAGTATTTATTTAAGTACTTGATATATCTTGTAGGTGTGTCCCTACTTATCCAGGATAGTGAAATTGCTGAGTCCCAAGGAATTTCTTCCCCTAAGCAGACTGATGCCTCTGTGAGAGTAGCAGATCGTCTACAGTCCCCTCAGGATCAACGTCGTCGTGCAAGCACTGGCAGTAGTTCAATATCTGAGACAAGCTCTTTGGAAGTGGATAATGTTGGTCAACTTGGATTTAGTCAACCGTCTTTTCAGTATGGTATGCGGTGTCATGAAACAATCTGGTTGTAATTAGCTGTAATTCAGCTGATTGCTAGTCAGATTACCAACACTACCATAAGCTGCCACTGTAAAATATGAACTTTAAGGATTAGCCAGGGATTGGTTTGTGTAAGGTCACAAATACCACAAGTGTTCTCTTTTCCATGACAAACTTGTATTTCCAGGTGTGTAAGGAAGTGTGAGGGCCAAAGATGACTCTCTTTTATTCATTGTGTTTTTTTCCAGACCTGTCAACCATACAAGGCTTGTTTGTACAGTTGACTCATCTCCTGTGTAATAAGCTTGTTGTAATTAGAAGCAGTCGCTGGAAATCTGATCTTCATATTACCCTTGCTGCATTTGAGCTGCTGTCTGGTCTGGCACAACTCAGCATGGATCATCTGGGTTAGTTTTATTGTTTTGCGATTACACTATAATTTTAGCATTGTTTTTCTACAGAAAATCTTCAGACATTATACTCCATAAATTTATTTATTTATTTATAGATTACAAGACATTCAAATTATTGCAAATTACTTCAACTCCACACTAATTTTAAACTTGTCAAACTTGGATGTTTTAAGTAACTAGATTTCCGAGTTTTCTTCCCACTCTGTACAACATGGTGCTCATTGTATTTGAATCTTGAAACTTGTGCCTTATATGCCTTTTACCTCACCAACGTTGCCTCTAGTGTCTGGTCCTACAGTGACCTGTTTTGTACACCTCCTGGAATAAGAACTTATGAAGTGTGGTATTACTGATTTTTTAGATCAAGCTGAATGTAAGAGTACAATTCATTGGCTGTGTGATTATGTAACCTACCAAGCCAATAAGAAAGCCACTCATCATTCACGTGATCTGCACTCCATGATTGTTGCTGCAATTAGCTGCATTCAGTCATGGATAATGTCACATCCATGGCTTCTAGACAGTCAGGTATGCTTGAAAGGTTTTTTTTTTTGTTACTTCTAGCCTGCAAGCAAGCTCTCCCTTGGGGTTTCGAGTGAGATTGATTTTCGTGCGCAAGCGGTGGATTCTAGTGGCGAGGCCTATTTCCCCTTCGTAAACGGTCGTTGCCATTATTGAGGGTGGATACCATCATTGGTAACCAAGCCTTTAGTAGGGCAGATGTAATTTTTGAACTCTGGATTAAGAAATGATTCGCATAAGAACTATAGCGCTAAACGGCAATGCACGATGGAATGTTGACTTTTTTCATTGTTTAATCCAGTAATCTCATTGGTCAAAACTCAAAAAATGTTTAAAAGTTAGGGTTAAAGGCACATTTACTAAGTATTAATTGAAGATTCAGATAACCTGTGCTGCCGTTGCACCACATCAAATTTTTAAAAGAAATTGTGTGGGGGGAACTTCATCAAATCATCAAAATTTAGTGGCTATTGTGTTTAGCAGTTATGATTGGTTAGGCACAAAAATTTCCTAAATTATATTTGAACCAAGTACACTTAGTCTAGTTCTACAAAGAAATTTAGGTAATATTCAAGAGTTCCAGCTTTCTTCCTAAAATCAACGATATCCTATGTGGGGAAATTGCCATTGCCGCAGAACAGTAGGGTTTGCTATAGTTCTTGTGTGAATCGTTACTTAAGTTATAGTAAGGCAATTTGTAACTTTTCAATTCGTCTTAGAAAGGGCGACGTTTAGGCCCTAGTTAAATTGCGTTAATATTTCGGGATAGGGCTAGGGTGACCTGTTATAGATGTATCAATCATGAAGTGTAAAAGCAATAACATTATTATCAGCATTCTCCTTCATAAAATGAACATCATCACTCTCGAAATTTATCTGTTTGGTTGGATTTTGTAGGGTTGTTTGCATGTTGTTATGGAGGTGGTTGAGCTGGGAATTTCAGGCAGCAAGTCCAAGGAAATTCCAAGGGTGAGTTGACCCCTCGCAGCGTTCAATTGGAATTTAACCCAATGGAAAAGTTTGCAGCTGAACGTAGGTGACCGAAAGTACAAATGAAAGTAGTCATATGTTTGTGCGATACTAGTTTTGCTCTTTGATCAGGAATGAGCATAAATGTTCACTAATTAAAATGTAAAATATTTTAGTATGATTTTTAACTTCTACTTCTATCTTTCAGGATCATCAGCCAGGAACAGAACCCATCCCCAGATTGAAAGGTATAGTTTGGCCGTTTCTGTTTTTCTTCCACAATGAAGTTGTCAACCACTTAAACTCCAGCACAGATACGTAAATAAGACGAACAAGAGGTTTATCTTCTGATTTCGCGCACAGAAACAGCAAACATACATGTGACAGTTACCTCTATTCATCATCAATTTAATTGCTAACTTGAGAAACGAGTAAGGGCCTGGCAGCGAATCCGGTCTTTACTGAAAATCAATCAAATTGAACGAAATGGTTTCCCAAGTGAAAGGGCGCCTCAAAAATCAAGAAATCCCCATACAAATGTCTCTTTTCCGAAAAGTGCGTCCCCTCTCACCAGATAAAGTCTCTAATTGTCACGATTTCCAGAATCTTTTTGCTGAACTGAACAAGCTCAGAGTTGGTAAGGGGTCTTTCATGACGCAGAAACATTTTTTCTAATCGATAAATTTGAAAAACTCGTTCTCATGCCCCAACTCATTTCTTTAGCGGCGAATATTATTGACCCTGATAATGAGCCTGATATATTGCGCATGATTATTATTTTAGGTGAAAAGGAATTAAAACCTGTTTCGTTCAGAGTGCGAGAGGCAGCTGAAGGACTCTTGACTGTCATCATGGAACACTTGGTATGTCGTCTATCAAACGGATCATGCGTTTATCGATTAAAGCTAACATTCCAAGAGGCTCCCTGCTCATAAGCAAGGATGATAGTTTGCGAGAATCAGGAAATAATGAAACCACTGGAAACTTAACGTATTGTATTATATTGTTCCATTCTTTCATTTCAATGGTCACACTCATAAGTTTGAACCACTTTGTACAACACAGTAAACTGGACAAAACGAAGCAGTCTTCAGAAGGGTCAGCGATGAGAAAAGCGAAATTTTAAATGGCAGCCTTTACGAACTGTTTTTTTCCATTTAATTGAAAAGCAAAGCGAACGGTTAAATTCACACTGGAATGTTTAACATTTTAACTTCCACTTTTAGACTGCCCTGCTTATTTCCTTTCAACATTTCTAAGAGGGTAAAACTGATCTTAGTTCTGTAAAACGAGAGGAGCAACTTTTGAACTTAATCCAAAGACCAGGCAACGTATTTTTACAGTGATAATCGACATTCATAGTGAAATATAGTCCAGGCCCCGGTTGTTCAAAGCCTGGATAGCGCTATCCACCGGATAATTATCTGTCTAGTAGATAGTGCAATTAGCTTTCCCATTACTTATCCGCTGGATAGTGATTTATCCGATGGATAGCGCTATCCAACGTTTGAACAACCGGGGCCAGTAAGTTGATCGTCGGTTTTTTTCTTCACCAGGGAGCTTTTCCTTCGCCTTGTGGCCCAGCCTCCTTGTCTTCTTTGTTGGACGAAGCCTGGGTTCTAGATCATGTTCGGCCAACTGACTCATCAAAGGTCCGTATACTTGAGAAAAACTGGTACATAAACATAATCTAAACCTTGAAACGCGAGTTATCCCACGTTTTGCTTGTTTCCCGCGCTTGGTAGCGGTTGTATGTTTTCGTTCGTTAATAGACCTTTTTACCAATACGGCGGCCATCTTGAATTCTATTGTTTTGACCGAGAAATTATGGGCTGCCGAGGGGGCAAGCGCTGCAAAATGTATCGTATACACAGCTTTCAGGATAAACTTTTACTGCTTGTCTCTCATATTCTAAAACAAATATTACAAGCGTTACATCTTTTCATTCACGGTATTTGGCAGTGGTTTCTATGGTTAGCGAAAAATTATCGTTAAAAGTTATCACGCCACAGTATTCTTTATAATTATTTCTTATCTGCCCCCTGGGTATCCCATAATTTCCTCTGAATTCAAGATGGCCGCCGTATTAGACCTTTTTACCGATACGGCGGCCATCTGTTTTGCCGCACTGTGCAGCGGCTATATGTTTTTTCGCGCTTGGTGGCGGTTGTATGTTTTCGTTCGTTAATTGGTAGGAACTGTTTTGACGCACTTTACGGCGGTTACATGTTTTCCCGCGCTTGGCAACTGTTCAATGTTTTCTCTTCCCTTTCGCGCAAGTAGCATGTTTGTTCTGCTGGTGAATAGCGCTGTTGATGAGTTTATTTTTTACCTCCGTTGTTTTCCTCTTACAACAGACATCTCGCAAGTTCCAGTACTACGTAATCCAGGACAGTAGTATCATAATGGGCTTGTTGGAGGAATCTCTCAAAACTAAAGGTAGCCTCTCTTCGCTCTGGAACCAAAACCAGTCCGTTGCTTTCCCAGCATACTGTCTTTTAGCAACGTGTTAGGAACTAAAGGAGACTTTGCTGTAATTGGCTCGTCAAGTTAAACCGTTGTATGAAACCGGTTGCCCTCAAGTAGTCGGTGCGCATGCCTGTTTGAATTATCACCTTACTTTTAACCGAGCCCACAGTGACAAAACGGATGCTGGTGAATATTTAACGCAAATTTATTTTGACCTGTCCAAGTAGGTATAGTCATTAGTAAGAGCCGAGAAGGATGTACATATTGTCGTACTTTGAGCTTCTAGCAAGCGACTGTTCTTTGCATTCTATGCAATTCTGTGCGTTTAATTTTTAGACCCTTTGCCGACTTTGTCAGCGGTTATCCGTGGACCCGCGGGCCGCCAAGTATGGACCATGCAGCTGAGACAGTTTTCAAGGGAGAAGAATGTAAAATACTTCATATGATTCATTTAGTTAGATTATTCAACAATGAGTTTGTAGTTGCCTCGTATACACAGTAATTATAGAGAGTTATTTTAACACCAAAATTGTAGTTAAAATTTTAGGTACAGGATAACTCCTTTTTTGGGGTTATTTTAACTCCTTAATTCAACTCCAAATTTGGGGTTAAATAACTCTGAGGCCGGAGTTGGATTAACTCGTAAAACGGAGTTATTTTTACTCTTCATGGAGTTATTTTCACTCTAAAAATGGAGTTAAAATTTTAGGTACAGGATAACTCCTTTTTGGGGGTCATTTTAACTCCTCATGATCTAACTCCGTGATTGGAGTTACTTTAACTCTAAAAAGGAGTTCGAAATAACTCCTTTTTGAGGTTATATTTAACTTCAAATTTGGGATTGAAGTGGCCTTTTACTGGGGACTCGATCCAGAGAATAACTATACAGAGTTTGTGGGCTTTATTCCCAGAGCCTTGTGCTGAGGTCTATTGGTTTAGGCCAAGTTTTGATATATCAGAATTAGTCTATTCAACTCTCTTCTGAAAGAGGAAGACATTTGCCTTAAAACAAAACAGGAGTCATAATTCCACATAACTATGAATCGCAGTTTAAATTACTCCAGCTAGCATATGACACGCACATCAGCAGTGTGCTGCTAATAGTGGTTTATTAACGAGACACTCCAAAAATTACCTTGAAATAACAGTATCACAATTACAATAATTATTATGGACTATCACAATCATGCATGGTATATATTGAAACATAAATAATCTAATAACAGCTATCTGAAACCCAAATAAAATCTTTCTGTAGCCGGAAAGAGAATAAAATAATGTAATATATCTATTGCATAAATAGTCTGTCAACTGAAATAGAACTTTATGAAATCAAACGGCTGAAAGTGGTTTATTAGCAAAACAATCCAAATTCTACCCTGCGAGCGGAGTCTCCTTCGATCTTCCTAGATCAGTCTTCCTCTTCCCGACTGATCTAGGAAGATCAAAGGAGACTCTGCTCACAGGGTATCCAAATTCATGCCATAACGATTGAAAAAATTGAAATACAGTTAGGACCCATGCAAGTACATGTATGTACATGCATACTTGGCACATGGTATAATAATACATGAAGAACAAGCTACACTACCAATCAGTCTGGAAAGTGCATTTATAATAATTTTTATATCTATTGCCTAAATAGCCACTCAATTTATGTATACCTTTATGAAAATCTATATGTTGTGTTTTGTATTACTTTTTCCAAAATCACTAATCATCACTGGATTTCTGTAAGATGTATGTATATAAAATAAATATTCTATAAACAGTTATAAACTCTTTCATCTTTTTTTAATAATACTGTGATTATAATAACTCCAAAAACGTAATCCAAGATTTCCAACTGGTATCTTTTAACTCCTTCCATCTTGTTTTTGGCAGGACTTGATTGAAGCGCATCTAAAGGACCCAGGGCGGCCCTCTCCAGATAAAACACAACTTCGCCCACCTCTGAACATTAAACACAGGGCCTTTCCTGAGGCGGTGGATACAGTGCCACTTACTAAAGCGTGAGTAAAACAGCAATAAACGCTGTTCTCTGTTGTTTCCTCCTATGTTAACTGAAATATTTTTTCCTCGCACCATAAGCTTACACCCTTCTTAGTTGTTTACTTTTCTTCCTTATGTACGTACTATAGCAGTTTGTACGTCTTCTTACGTGTTTTCCATAGTCGCTATTGAGTCGGTACAACATTTATTTTAAAATTTCCACTCTATTTAGAGACCGCAGTATACCAGAATTGGATGATATTCTAGACGCCAAACTCAGCGAAGTTCAAGACCACATGCGAACACTGATGCAGAAGCAGGTTCGTGTCTTCACACCGTCAAAGGAACCGTCGTAACTGTATTTTTATTTGTTTGTTTTTGTTTTTTGCGAAGGGCCAGTGAATCGAGCGGCCAAAATGATACTGAAGTTACTCAACAAGGCAGTCATCTTGTTTTATGTGAGCTTTTAACGTGCATTTGTTTGTATTTTTATGCCAGTTTGAACACGAAACAGTTGCAAAAACCAAGTTGAATGAAGAGAAAAGGAAGGTGAAGTTTCCAGATAAAGACACGGAAATGAAACCACCCAGGTAAGTACAGACAATTGGGTTTGTTTAGTTGGCTGTACTGTGGTTTTTCTTCTTGTTTCCTTTGGTTTTGCTGTTCTTCGTTCAGTGACAAAACTCGCGTCACTTTCTCAACCAATGACAAGCAAAACAAAGACCAAAGACCGACCAATCGTTTAGCGCCATATTCCCGCGCTAGACGCCAGCTATTTGTGATTGGTTGATTGCGCTGTTTGCGTCCGTCGTGATTGGTCAGAGTTGATGGTTTAGTTTTGGTTTTCACAGCACTAGTTTGAAAATCGCTCCATTCTGTCTGTGACTGTTGTTACTGTTTTATCGTAGGCCTTGTCAGGAGTTTAGTCCATCTCGTCTGCTGCTTTCTCATTCGGGTTTACTCACCATTGAAGGATTAACGGTAAAAAAGTTTTGTTTGTCTTATGGCATCATTTGTTTAAAAGATTTATTTCTCTAACCTTTTGCTCTTGATTTAGCCTTATTGCGACCAGTTTCTCAGGGCTTTTTTACCTGCTAACAGGCTCCTTTTTGGGGGTATTGGGCTTAATAAGCGAAGCCTAGGGAAAGCCTCGTTCGGCCAGCCGATGTTTCAATTCCCGCTTTGCCTCTCGTTGCCCTACTTAGAAGCATGTTCAGACTATACAGAGATGCAAATATTGTGTCGTGTACCTGATCATTAGCACTCATTGCGGTCCTTCATTTTTCTCACAGGGAAATCCATTGCGACCTTTTGAGGATGCGAGCCTGTTGGCTTTAAACTCGACCTCCAGCGGATTTTCCCAAGCTCTAAAGGAACTGGATCACGTGTCTACTCGAACACAAGACACAGTTTATGTGTTTTACGTGAAGGCTGAGCAAGCGAGTGCCCATGAAATCATAGAAAACAAGGTAAATTAACACTCAACAGAGAGGCAAACACAAATCTAGTTTGCTGGGGTGCTGTTAGGAAAGCTCTCTGGGTTGGCCGCATTGTAAAGATGGTTGGTGGATGCGTCTTGCCTATTTTTTCCCGCTTGACGTCGGTTCCCTGGTTTCTCGCATTTGACGGTCATGAGATTGGCTATGAAACTTGCCAACTATGCTTCAAACTGGTTCTTTTTTTTTCATCAAAAGGTTCATTTTCGTAGATGTAGCGTTAATACTTGTGGATTGCATAATTGCTATTTTCGTTCTGTTCACAATAGATCAGTTCCTGTAATCATTCAAAGGCATTCCGTGAATTCCTACTCTCCCTTGGATGGCCTGTAAATGTAGCCTCGCATCCAGGCTGGGCAGGGAACATTCAAGAGGCCTGGAACCGAAGTGGTAGTTATTCTACGCTGCGTGCAGGTGATTCTAGTGATCTCCAGGCCTCGAAGGGCGTCTCCACCGTCACGGGCAGTGATGATCGGGAGGTGTCTGGGAGCGATAGCGATCGATATGCGTCCTGCCGTGAGAGCTTCGACAGCGAAGCGTCCAGGAGTGAGAGAAGTTCTCCGCGAGTGCATTTTTCTCCTTCACATACCCAGCCGGAAACCAAGCCAGTCGATGAAATTCTGTATTATGCAGACGTCAGCTGTGAGGTGGCGTTCATCATGCCGTCGCTGTTGCCTCGTTATCAGCGGTTTCGGCGCATGACAGGACAAGTAGATGGCCTTGATGCGGATATCGAACCTGCTCAGCGGAGGAGGACTCGGTCAGGCAGCACTGGGAACCTGGAAACGCTCAGTGGTAGTCAATTGGATTTAAAAAACAAGCTATCCCGTCAGGCCTCGGAAGGGGTTACGCATGAGGTAAGAGTTGAGTCCAGACCTGGATTTATTTTGAAATCTCGACTGTCTCTAAATTTACTCCTCTGTGGTTTTAGAACCGCGCCATGCCACGCCTTGGAAACGAATTGACATTAGACAGTCGACCACTGTCCAGATTGAGCACGCATAACACTTCGTCCGAGACGAACGTGTTGGTGGCCTGGGTTGAGCGGTTTGAAGATCATGCCCAGTTCCCTGTGGATGAGCTTCTGATGGAGTTTGACTTTGGTGGTGACGTAGGGCACAGCTTGCGTGACAAGGACACTGTGGTTATTTTTATACATCATCTAACAAGCGGGTTGTACCGGATTCACATCAGGTCTACTATCAGGTAAAATACTTCACCGAACATGGATTTTTTTCCTTTAACACTGTTCTTAGGAGGGGGATTAGTCGGCCAGACAATGAATCGGAACGTTAAACGGATGGACAATTATTCTGACGCCCAATAACTGCGTGCTCCGGCTTTGGCGACAAACAGAATTAAAAAACGCATGTCGTGAAGAAGTTTGGTTTTAGATACTTGACGTTTCGTATACTTCAACATACATCTTCAGAAGTAACCGCTTAAGTGCAAATAAATTTAATGAGTGTGAAGTGAAAGATTGTTACAGTCGTCCCTTTCTGGGGCCCCAGGACGGAAAGACAGCAGGGAAGGGAAAAAGGAAAGGAGGCTGGGCTGAGACGAGCCTCTTTTCAAGGAGGGGGGCATAGGGGGTATATTAGAAACCGCAAAACCGAAGTAAAAATCATCCAAAACCGCAAAAAAAAATCCTGCCAAAACCGAAAACCGCAAATAGGACAAAATAGATAAAACCAAAAACCACATCGGATACCAAACCGAAAAGTCATTAGTATTTTTACGAAAACCGAAAACCAGATGCTTAAAAAATCCGCAAACCGCAATGAACATGCACCAAAACCGAAATTCGGCCGATCTAAAAAATAGCCAAAACCGAAGATCCCAATGCCCCCCTCTTCAAGCCCTCCCTTGGCTCGTTCGTTTCACGTTTCGCATTTTTTGCGTACCCGCATCTGGCAGTCCAGGTATCTAACTTTTGCTTAATTTAACCGCTACGCGAATCTAGTTAGAAATAAATGCATATACTTCCCGAGTGAGACCGCTATCTGGTAATACATTTGAACATGTCTTCCTGGGACCCATCAAGGTTTCTTCGCCTTATTATGGGGATTTGCTGAGAGATTTACTCAGATCTTCAATTATTCCGTATACAGGGTTGGTATGGGAGGGGAAAATCGAGGAAAAGAGACGGAAAGTCGGCGGAATTGTGTATCAAGTCTTAATTCTACCTGAAAGTTAGTGAAAAGTCAGAGAATTTTACTTTTGTATTGGCACTAGTTTGGGGAAGAGGATTCCTTGTTTGTAAAGGTAACGTCGTTTCCAAAAGTTCTCACAAAGAAACCCCGCAAAGAAATTGATTTCCGTGGGTATATTGGGGCTTTATTTTGCAAGGATTTGTCTTGGATAGTCAATGAAAATTGGGTTATGGTCAATGAAAAGTCAGGGAAATATCGGGGAATTTTTTCTATCCCAGTAAGTTGAAACCCTGATGTAACGGAAGTGGGGTCAGCTAGCCTTACGAGTTTGTCTCTTCAGGTCTCCCATTGGTGGGCCGCTTGTGGACGGGATGGTGGTGAGCCGTCGAGCTCTGGGAACCATGGTGCGACAGACCGCAATCAATATCTGCCGAAGGCGCAGACTGGAAATTGATTCGTAAGTGAAATATTGTGAGAGACAGTATTTCGATATGTGACTTTTGGATTATCACTGTGGACATTTGTAACTTAATTTAAAATCGTTTGCGTGTTTTTCGTGGGTTTTTACGGTTTTTGCACCTTGTATTCATTGTTTTTTCGCACTCTGTCTGATACACCGCAGTCCTATATGAGCGCTCACTTGTAGATATTGGACAAGTGTGATAAGATTGGGTTTGAGTCAATATCTTTATATATAGTACGTTAAGCTTTGCATTGTACTATGACCAGGTGTTTGAAATATTTTTTTTCTTGTTACAGGTATTCTCCGCCCCAAGTTTGCCGCAAACTCAAGATTCAAGATATTGTCAAAAAGTATCGCCACGAACAATCAGTTCCAGACTTTTATGTGTCTCTTTTTGCTAAAGAGGCGCATTAGACTACAGAAAAAATATACAGTCATTCATTATATTCTTGATCCAAGCACAAGGCATTCAGTTCAAACAGGAACTGAAATTGCTTATTCAGTTCAATGTGGAAAGAATTTTAAAATAATCCTTACCGCACTGGGAAAGTACTGTCTGGTAGCTTTGCTTTTATTTGAAAGATCAAGACGTTTAAATTTGAAAACTTAGAACTACAAACACAGTGAAGTTAAATTTATCTTATGAATTGAAAGTCCCTTATTAGTTGTAACAATTTTGGGAAGTTATAGATCAAATAGTACCACTCCGACAAAACGAACAACCTTTTCAAAAGAAATGAAAGGTAACAAATGTAAGAGAACCTGGCGCGTTTCTGAAATCTCCCGAAAAACTAGGTTCATTACCAGAAGTTCGATTTCTAATATTTTTTTTATGCTCGTTTTCTAGAGCTCGCTATAAAACTGAGAAATACGGTTGCAATTGCCAGGAGACCGACTTGAAACTTACTTGTCAGGACCGAAATGTTTAAAGGAGTTTTGAGAAATGCGCGAGCCATGTTAACATTCAGTTCTGGTCTTTTATACTTTCTCAACTCAAGAAATTGTGACCTCCATTCAACGCTCTCGGTGTTTTTTTTTTTTTCAGTTTAAGTTTGCTGAGAAAGGTACTTCATTCTGGTCCACTTAGTTGATCGTTAGGCTCGACGTTTACCCATATTATCTTGGTTTTTATTTTTTCAATTTAACACTTATGAAAGTCCTTTAAAAAGTCAAACTGAATCTCCAATACTAAACATTGAGAACGTAGAATGGTCGATCGGACTTGAAATGTTTTCTGGTGCGCGCCAGACCCAGCCATAGTTGTACACTGTATAACACATCTTCGGTAGAGCATTATAAACGTTTTTCCATTCAGTTACCATCTAACAAAACTTGGCATAACTTTTTTAATAAATTAATCTTGGTTGAAATGATGGGACATTATGTGACTCTTACACAACGTGTGTACTGCATATGCCGTTGAGTTTTGCAAAATGGCGACGTTGCTTTCAAATTAAGCGACTTTTATTCCGCGAAAACACGATATGCTGCGGATCAACATCTTTCACAACTTAAAGAATTTTCAAGCTGTGGCTTCGTCATGCCAGTATTACCGTGTTAATTCTTTCGTCGGAAGGATATTTTCATCATCTGTAAATATTAAATCAGCCGCGGGTTCAGGAAGTAAGCTGTTCCACTCCTGCCGTATTTCTGTGCTACGTGCGCGGAACTTTCATGCTACGAGTCCAATGAATGGACGCCTGCAACAAATGTTTGAAGATTTGCAGAAGAAAACGAGAGAAAGTTCTAAACAAAAACAGCTGTTGAGTTCGTTCGATATTGTGCGGCAAATACAGAAGGAGACAGAACTCGATGAATTACTGGAGTTTTATGATGCTTTAAAGGAAAAGACGAAAGTTGATGTTGATGATCTTGTTGTGTTGTATGCTCAAGTCGCCCTGCTTCATCGTTTTGCTCTTTTAGCGGGATGTCAGTCATACCACAGTTATACTACTGTTATGTCTGCCACAGTACACCTAGCCAACATTATCAGATGGAACAGCAACATGTGTGAACCGACTCACTTGGCAAGTACTGTGCATGGTATTGCGGCCCTGGGATTTAAAGATCTTTCATATTTTATTCATTTTGACAAGGAAATCAGGAGGCGGAACCCTCGAATGTTTAAAAATGCTGATCTTGCTATGATACTATGGGCCTATGGGAAGGCACAGTTCCGTGCAAAGTTACTGTATAAGTTCATAAGAAATGAAATCATGGCTAGAGATTTTTCATCTTTTCAAGTTGGTGAAATATGCCAGTTTGTATGGGCGTATGCACGTACACTGGAGAAAGGTGCTAAGCTTTTTGCGCCCCTGCGTGATGAGATAATGAAACGTGATCTGACGTCATTTGAGGAGAGATCATTAGTCATAATTTTATGGTCTTATGCTGAAGTAGGATTTAACGTGAAACCTATGTTCAGACACATTAAATTGGAAATTCTCCGTCGTGGGCTTGGACATTTTACCCACAAGCAAATGGCACAGATTGTAAGCTCTTATGCACAGCAAAATATTCGAGCTCCCGATCTCTTCCAAGAAATTTCCACTGAAATCATTGAGCGTGGAAGTCTTGACTTTGCACCAGTCGGTCTAGTGATGATTGTAAATAGCTTTGCTAAGACTAAGAATTACATCCGCGATCTATTCAAACTCATAGAAAATTGCCTTTTGTTTCAGGATCTCTCAGTGTATGATCCTGCTCAGGTTGTTCGCTTTCTCCGGGCTTACACTGATGCCAGGCTTCTAACAGAACCACTGTTTTACAAGCTAACTGATGAGATTCTGCTTAGTGATTTTTCAAGCTTGAATGATTCATGTTTGGAAGAATTAGTGAAGGCATTACAGGGCAGTCGTTGTAGTGCACCTAAGCTTGTAGCAAAAACTGAAGCTGAACTTGTGAGGAGATCAGAGTCTCAAGAATGAAGATAGTTTTTCAGTGTGACATGAAAACTCTGTGATGTTGGGGGAAGGGTGAGGGGTTACTTGTGCTTGAAAAGACTGCCAGCAACTTGTTTTGAAAGATGTTGATAATCTGACTTGATGACAGCTTCCTTGAGTCACTAATAATAATAATAATGCAAATAAACATCAGAACACCAAAGTAGAAATTTTCAAAATAAATGTCAGAGGTATTTTATTGAGATTGTTTCATTAACAGTCCAGCTTAAGATGCCAAAAGTCATGTGACAAAACCATTTTGGAGGTGAGGTCAGACGGGGGTTGGTGTCATTTCACTCCCAGAAGTGATTAAGTATTGATCCAAATAAGAACTGTAGCATTTTCTATTGTACTGCGGCAATATGCTTTCCTCACAGGGGAATGGTTGTATTTTTATACAGAAAATGTATCAAAACTCCATTTTGAAACGCTGCTTCTTTTGTGTTAAAACATTTCAACCAGTCACAACAGTCGCAGACAAAGACAAAAGCTTCCAATTTTCCAATGTTGCCCACATAGGATTACTGTGGTATTTAGACTCAGAAGAGATTTTGTTGAAAGGAAGATAGTTGATAAATTACGGACGAATATATGTACAGCTACCTGAAGTTTTAGTAGATTTTGCTGATTGAGCCAATCAGAAGTATGATATAACAATAACAAAGTTGCAAAAAAGTTAGCACCTTTTTGCATTCCTTGTCATGTGGTGCTATCCTTCTTATATGAACTGTCACTTAACATGTCACTTCCCCTCACAATTTCAATACTGTATAAAGGGTGATGACAATATACTAATTTATCAGTTTGAGGGTGTTATCTTGACACAATGCTAAATTCTCTTAAGTAATTTATAAGGAAATATATGGCAGCGGGAAGGGAGGATTGCTAATCAGATTTTGGAAGTTAAAGAGTTAAATGACTGTGTTTTTAAGCCAGTTTGAAGATTACTACATCTTTTATTGCTAAAATAGAAGGTAAATCTCTCAGTCTGCATATTTTATATTCCCTTCATATCTACCATCCCATATGAGCTTTTTATTTTGAGTGATGCCTGAAGAAGTCTGAACTCTGACGAAAAACATTTCAAGAAGCCAGTGAAAAAGCTATGACCAACACGATCTGGAAAATAGGATCCTAAGAACATTCTTTCCACTCTGAGCATTCTGTTACTACAGTCTTATTACAGCCAAGAAGTGCACAGATTCAGCTCAATTCCCACACCAGTTGTTAACCAAATGCTCATCCACAATCAGCTCTGCTCAGATTTACCGCTGTTAACGAGTCCATAAAAGAAGGAACGCTTGTTTCCCATGAGCACTTGCGGCGTGTCACACTCAAGCACAGTCCCCCGATCCATGACCAATACACGGTCACTATCCATGATAGTATCAAGCCTGCAAGAACGAAGTAATTATTGCTTTGTACTCAGGAGACAACGATGCGTTCCCGACTAACACACGATCAAAAAAAAAAAAAAAAAAAGATGACAGGTGCAAAAATGGCAATATCCGAGGCTAACACGAAAACAAATGACATCTGTTCTTTTTAGCAAGAGAATAAATTGATGGTTTCTCTCTCTTTAATGCAACAAATCAAAGGTATCTGATGTGTTTTGTTTACCTGTGAGCGATGGTCAAGACGGTGCTTTCCCTGAATTCATGTTTTATCGTCTGTTGGATAAGTTTGTCTGTTTCCAGATCAACACTTGCTGTGGCTTCATCAATGCACAACACCTGAAAAAAAAGTGTGAAAACTATACTTGTAGTACGTTTCTGTTTGACCACGTTTTGATCTCAAGATGCCAATTTTAAGATTTCTGCGGAGTCCCTGGCAGTTAAGAGAAAGACGCTACTACTGCGTAAAAACAGGAAGGCTCACTTGAAGGGGAGTGAACGCGTGTTCAATCCTTTGGAATGAAGTGAGGTCGTTGCAATCTGGGCCTGGAACACAGTTTCCCCTTCAATAAAGGGCATAGTCCGCACTCTTAGGAATTTGATTTTTTTTCCAGAAAAACAATAAATAAGTCACGTTACATTTGTTCTGTTACAAAAGAGGATCTAGAAGAAATTGGTATTCTTAACTTACCTTAGATCTCGTCAAGAGTGCACGAGCTAAACACATGAGCTGCCGCTGACCAACTGAAAAGTGACGCCCACGTTCACCAACGTCAGCGTCTAGACCACCTAAATTGTAGTGCAAAGTGAATCAGTCGCACTCCTACACTACAGTTTAATTGGTCTATCACACAGATTTGTGTCACATGCTACAAGACACGCGACAAGCTATCAAACGCACAGCGCGGCCTTTCCCTAGCACAAGGTACCACGGAAAGCTGCAAGAATGTAGAGCAAAATTCACCTTCCAAATCGGCACCCTTAATCCCCACAGTATCGACGAACGCTTTTCATTCAATTTTATTGCGTTTGACGAAGGAGAACGCATCCTAATCGTGTCGTTTTTTTCCGAAATAAACCCCGAGGATATCGACTGCGATGCCATACGATTTCAGGGTTTGCACGCCATCTTGGACTGGTGGTTAACTGCAGATTACAAGATTTTTAGTGCGCTGAATTTCCTTCATCGCAGAACAGCAAGGTTTCGTACATGGTTTTTCTCAATAACCCCCTCCCAAAACTATGGAACGCAACTAATTGTTAATTACTACTAGTATAAATTTATTATTGTATTTCACGTCATCATGTTTCCACCAACAGCGTAGCTCCATCTTCTCTATATAAACTGCACAATCCATAACTCCTCGATTCGCTCTGTCGAAGGGGAAACGCTCGGAATCCTGACGGTGGCCAATTTACAAAATCAATTCCGTTGATATATTCGTGTATCACTTCTCCACCGACGCAGCACCTGTTCTTTAGAAACTAACCCCCTTCATTTATCAGATCGTGTTGCTTGACAGCAATCGTCAAAGCAGCTGACAGATGATTGTGTGTTTATCAAGAGACCTACCGAGTTTTCTCACAGCTCGGTCGAGATGACAGCGATCTAGGACTGCCCACAACTCGGCATCGGTATACTGCAAAAAATAAACAATCACCAACTGTTGTTTATTTCAATGAATCGGGTGATACCCATATAGTGTCTAATTTCGACCTGCACAAAACATGTCTTCCGGCATGTCGACTCTCACGTTACTGGTCAGATAGAAATTAAATATCAGCAACATGCAAAAACAAAATTCTTATCTTCCCAATACTTTTCTCTAACGTAACACCTGAGTGTGGACGTTTCCGAGAATCTGCCAAAGTTTGCATTTTTTTT
The DNA here is from genome assembly GCA_948470475.1 of Galaxea fascicularis. Taxonomy (NCBI): domain Eukaryota; kingdom Metazoa; phylum Cnidaria; class Anthozoa; order Scleractinia; family Euphylliidae; genus Galaxea; species Galaxea fascicularis. Next base: position 27,792,597 of record OX419342.1, on the reverse strand, counting down.
CCAAAGGCAGGTCAAAGATAACCACTAAATATAGCGATCTATAAAGCGATTTCTCACACCATCTCAGTTTTGTAAATTAAGGTCTGAAGAATGTTCAAACAAAGTTTATAACGCTTGTTGAAGGTTTTTGGACTTCAGAATCACTTATCACAAACAAAATATTGAAAAACTGAACTCAATATAACTTGCTGACCTTAATATTTTTGACAAAGTATCTTCAGACTTTTTACCTTTCTCCATGGGTCAAGATTGTTCCGAACTCCACCACTAAACAGAAAAGCATCTTGAGGAATAATAGCCAACCGAGATCTACAAAGGAAAATTACAATATGCGATTGCAATGAAGCGATAGAAAGCAAACGGTTCAGCGACAACACAGGACAACTAACCTGAGAACGTCCAGAGGGATCGAAGCTACATTAATGCCGTCGAGTATAACAGCACCTTGGTAACTTTGAACCATTTGAAACAACACTTGAAACAGGCTTGACTTGCCAGAACCGGTTCGACCAACAATGCCAAGCTGGAAAAGAAGCACAGAGTGAGAACCTCTTTGAAGACATATTGCAGAACCCTGTCTGTCTTGTTCCCTCTCAAGCAAACACTACCTTTTCTCCAGCACTTGTCGAAAACGAGACTCCACGAAGGGCGCGAGGCAAGCCTACCCTGTCATGGAAAAGAAGGATAAAACCTGTTTGAGAAACAGTTTTTGCAGCAGCGTTCCAAAAATTATTTTGAAGTATTTTGGAGATTTGGTCATCCATACGGGAGATCGGGAGACTGCCGAAAAATCCGGATAATGTGCATTTGTTTCGTGCAGTTGGCAACACCGGTCTAAGCAAGAATAAATTGCGAGGAACTGCGAGGATTACTCTTTTTTGAATAAACAAAGCAATACTCTTACCGATAAGTAAGGCTGACTTTTCGAAATGTAAGTTGCCCTTGTGAAGGCCAAGAGGAGATGACCTGAAAGTCAAAATATTACGGTAACAGAACAACTGACGTTCAACGACTTTGTGACTTGTTGAATTGCTTTCAGTTACTTTTGCAATTCACGTTAAAAGGTATAGAAGTTCAAGCATCCCAAAAAGCGAGAAAACTGTAGGATGGCACACTGATTCATGACAAAACTACCATAAAATTGTTTGCATAGTGGATACAGGATTATAGCTGGCATGGGTGTCATTTATTTTAGAGCTGTGTACTGCAACATGAGTACAGTGAGACTATCATACCCACAACATAAACTTCTACTCAAGAGCAATCAGCTGTAAGAGCCACAACTTGTGTAGCAGGCGTAACGTGGGACGGACGGCAGCATCATTTACACCTGTTACGCAGAATTACCCCCTCTCCCCTTCAACCCTGCCCTAAGAGAATACTCACGCCTTCGTGGGGGCTGACTTCCTGTGGAACATCTTCAATGTACTGCACAGCTCGTTCCACGCTCACCATCTGCTTCTCAGTCTCAGTAAATGAGGTCACCATACCCGACAGCCGGTCTGTGACTGACAGTGCGTACGAGATCGCCAAACCAACAAGGCCTAGAGAAAAAAGAAGACGGTCCTGAATGGGGGGTCAATCCCATTTCCCAGCCAAAATTCTCTCTAAATCCCATTTCTCGTGCTTTCTTTAAACCAAATCTCAGTCCCAGTATTGAAACTGAAAATAAATCCCAGAAAGTTTGCATGGTACGTTGCACTGAGTGTGGCTCTCTGGTTTGTTTTACACTTTTTCCCTATCAAAACTCCTTCCATACCTTTTTTTGAGCCACTGAACTCAGAAATGTCCAACTACTGATTACTGTCTTCATAATAGCGGACGTGTTTCCCATTCCCATTTTTGTGACAAAACAGGCAAATCCCAGTTCCCATTTTACCCCATTCAGGACCCTCAGTGCAGATGGATTTGAGGCGTAGAATACAATAAGAGAATGATTACAATGACACCACTTACGACAAAAAAATCTCTAGCAGCAGTTATTATAAATGGTGAAGTCCACTTGTAAGGAAATTTCTCAACCCGCTTGAACTAGTTGAACGACGTCATGAGGGAAAGTGGTAATGATCGCCGCCTACCTTACAAGTGAAAATGACGATAACAAAACACCTCACCCGGGTCCACACTGCTGAAGTGATGCTCAAGAACAGCAATGAATGCTACTGCTGTCACCATTGCAACTCCGATAAACTGCAAGAACAGGCCTAGCCACTGCGACGCCACGAGAGCTACAAGGGAACAGAAACTTCAAATGAAGAATGATCGTCGCAGTTGTGATTGCAATTTTTGCAATTGCGTAAAGAAGCCTGAAAAAAAATTCAGGACTTCAACGGGGCTTGAACCCGTGACCTCGCGATTCCGGTGCGATGCTCTACCAACTGAGCTATGAAGCCACTGACATTGGGAGCAGGTCAATTTTAGGTTCATATGTTCCCGTGAAAGATGTGTAAGTGAATGATGCATATGAAAGAAATCATATGTGAACTGCGAATACTGATTAAATCAAATGAAGAATGATTGTCGCAGTTGTGATCGCAATTTTTGCAATTGCGTAAAGAAGCCTGTTCACATATGATTTCTTTCATATGCATCATTCACGAACAGAAACTTGGTATTTAGACGATGCGACTTACGACTGTACGACAGGCCTTCAACGTAATTGTACAACCTCGGCTAACCAATCCATGCATTCCCTTCCATCCAACGAGCTTACTAATGAACTGATCAGTAATGAAATGTTCAGCGATTGTTAGTTCCAAAACATTGCTTGCTTTAAGCAACCATAGAGTTTGACAGATTACCTGTGTTGGGAATTCAACGATCTGTCCTGGAACCCATGGCCTCTTTCTGGCTCGTAAAGAGGTAGTTTAGCAAGATCGGGGAGGACTTTTCTAGAGTATGAGCGTTAAGTTCCCCCGAGCTCCTTTTCCAATACCACGATTTTCCGCAAACAGCTGTGAGTCAATCGATTGAACCTTTCTAGATCACAAAGTCCCCCCCCCCCCCCCTCCAAATCTTTCATGTTTCTGTCATGCAGGTTAGAGTCTTTGGTTAAAAAGAATGAGAACTTCTCTTACCACAGAAGTTTGCGCGTTGGTTGGTTTCCAATCTGTGTTCATTTTCTTGTTTGAATCTTTCTTCATCTCTAAAGGCTCGTATAGTGGCCAAACCAGACAGGGTTTCAGAAAAGTGCGCGTAGATTGGAGACAGGGTGACGCTCATCAGCCGCTTCAATTCTCTGATGTAAAAAGAGCGGGTGTGATTCTTTGATCAGGTTAGGCGTGGAGCAGTTAGTGATCAGCTAAGTAAAACAGATGCAGAGAGAACAGTATCGAAGCGAATGGAAAGCTTGATCAGATGCGATGGCCATGCGATACCGGTGCAATGCTATGCTAACTGAGCTATCACGCCAACTAGGAGCTCATTATTTTCAAAATTCACAAGTGGTATGTATCACATTTCATGTATATTTCACTGACATCTGTTCTGTAAAGTAATGAACTTGACAGTTTTCAAGGCTAAAAACGTTGATGCGTCCAAAGGTTTAACTGAGTCTTGTCAGTTTGACCTTTCTATCCTGTTTAGATTACGTAAAAGTCGTTTGTATGGCGAAGGCAGCCGTCAATATCTTTTAGATATGGTTGGTTCAAAAAATATAATTACTGGGAAAACTGTTGCCAACTAACACAGAATATTCGCTTCAATTCTGCGATTGCTCTATAAACTAAATATTGGTACAACGAACGACGAATGTGAAACATCATGTACGAATGTACCTTGGCTTCCTATCACAATTACCTTGAAGTTCTCCGGTAGTAGTTTTGTATGTAGTAGTACAGAAGGACGAGAGGGACTAAGACGAGAACAAACCAAGGTAAACCGTAACACGTGATCACCACTGTACCAGCGACGCCAAAGGCCTGGGCCAGAAATATGTTCAGAATGAAAGGAAGGCTGTCATCTATGGAGTACTGAATGGTAAAAAATCATTAGATTCAGGTAAGTTCGCAAGAACATGTATGTATAAATTAGTGTTTCTTAAATCGAGTCTTAAGTAGATGACGTATCAATGAGATCAGAACTAAACAAAAATTCGCGAAATGCAAACATAGTACTCACTATGTCTGACGAAAAGCGGTTGACAATTCTTCCAATCTGTAGAGGAATAAACAACGAAATATATAGTTATTTCCTGAGTCTAAACACCACCGCGACTTTAACAGACAGCTAAACATAAACATAAAGCATAATTTATTAATGATGAATAAAAAATAAACGATAAAAATACACCATGAAAAGGAAACACGAGGTTAACCCTTTAACGTTTCCAGAAAGTAAAAATTACACCAGGCCCCGGTTGTTCAAAGGCTGGATAGCGCTATCCACCGGATAGCGCAATTAGCTTTCCCATTACTTATCCGCTGGATAGTGATTTATCTGGTGGATAGCGCTATCCAACTTTTGAACAACCGGGGCCAGTACAATAAGACTAACCTAATAATTACAACTAATACCTTAAGATATAACTACTTCCATATTTACATATTTACAAATTAAGAAAGCTAGGTTTCCATCAGCTACACTCGTGAAAGGACTATGCAAATTCTTGCCTGCGTAGCTGAAGCTAGATCGAAATAGGGGGCGAAACTAGGTGACGGTATGGCGCCTGTCGGCGAATTAGAATTGCGCGCGCGAGGATATACTCTTCTCCTCGCAGTTGCGTGCGCGAGGAGACTCTTCTCCTCGCAGTCGCGCGAGCGAGGATACACTCTTCTCCTCGCACGTCTCCTTCCTCTCGCGCGCCACGTTACATCACCATCCGCTTACCTAATAGGCCATTTCCGAGTTCATGCCTGCCTCCTCTTCAAAGCGAGTCTAAGTGCGAAGTTTTTGTGATGGCAGTTAGTTCTAATTTACATGTGAATGAAAACTAATTTTCATAACAAAAACTTCGCACTTAGACTCGCTTTGAAGAGGAGGCAGACATGAACTCGGAAATGGCCTATTCGGAATGCCCATTCAAAAGACCGGTTATGGAATGAACTCAACATACCGGAGTGACGTCAAAGAACGAGACAGGAGCCGACAGAATGCTCTTCAACAATCTGGAGTGAAGAACTCTAGCAGCACAGATGCCTCCATAAGCAAACAAGAAAGCTCTGAACAGAGTGAAAATCTGCAACAAAGCAAAAGGCATGCCGGCGCTGGTTTACATCTGTGATTATACGAAAAGAAACCTTTCTACGATGTTTTATGAAATGACAGACATGACAAGTTATCGAGTTAGAAAGTCGTCGAAATACAGAAGCTTATAATTCCATCCTAGCATCAGTCGTGACAGATGTTATTAGGTGAATCCTTTAAAACCTAAGAGTGATCAGAATCAAATTTCTCCTTGTAATATCAATGCTTTATAAAACAGACTGGTCACGAGAATTAAGAACAGGATCACACAAGATGAACTTCCTTGATATTTTAACAATTTCTCCCTACTACTTCTATAGGAAATATGTGGGACAACAAATGAGAATTTAGATCCTAGGGTTAAATCAAGTCATTTATATGAAGCAGGGCGTTGATCAGCTTGCCAAAAGTTTCAGGTGTTTTATTGAAAATAAATCCGTTTTCCCCACCCTCACTTAATAAAACAAAAACAAAAAAATATCAAACAAAAAAGACAACAAACAAGCAAAGACAAGCAATGCAACAACCCTGGACCGAGGTGATTCTCTGAACAAAAAAACTCTACTTCTAAACGGTCCTCTGGAAAACTCTACTGGAAACTAAGAAGTAAAACAACATGCCCAAAAACAGATAATTAAAAGGAAGATACCATGACGTTTTCAAAGCGGCGAATAACCTTACTGAATTAGCGACGGCAAGTCCTCCATACACAACAAGATAAAACGTGACCGTGTTCTTGACGATATGAACATGCACTCCTAATTGATAAGCGGTCTGCACACTTGGAAGCATGTGATTCCCGTGGTAGGCTGTTGTTTGGTTCACATGATTTACTGTTGTGTTGGTACGCGAGTGAGAAATCCAGTAAGCCAGCCACCAGTCACTCACATTACGCGAAGCTGAAGGAGAACACAAAGAAAACGAGAAATTAAAACACAAACGCCGGAAGAGAAGTACGTCAAAGAACTGCGTAAGATAAAGACGGAACGCTTTTCTAGCGAGTGACATCAAGGATGGAAAAAAACAAAACAAAACTGAAAAAGAAAAACAATCAACGAACAGTTGTCAACCTCAAAAAAAACTTAGAACTAGCGAAACAATACTTTGAGTAATAAACCAATTTCGATATATTCAACTTAAAACAAACATGATTTCGAGGCTCTGGGGACTCAAATAAGGATTTGTATGCGTTTATTATTTATATATCGAAATTGGGCTATTTAACCGCAGTTGATAGAACCATATCTTTCTCATTAGCAATAGAAAGCTGTGTAGATGCCTGGATTACCTTCAAATGGACTCTATATTCCCTTCAACACTGTCGACATAAGTTGGTTTCTAAGTACAAAACGCTTATTCTCCTTCAGTTTGATCTAAATTATTTTGCCTCAATCCCAAAAGCCTGAGAATACTTCAACATAAATTCTCACCCTGCATAAGAAGCAGTGACAGCAATATACTGGTTGCTAAGCAGTGACCAATCGCGAGCCAGTACGACTTGTACACGTGCAGTTTGACCACGCCTACTTCCTTCTCCTCCTCTTTCACTAAACCTTCATCCAAGTTTTCTTCGTCGGTTTTTTCCTCCAAGCTTTTGCCCTCATTCTCGCGGCCACCTTCACCCTCATTTGGTAATCCTACAATATTTTTCATGATTTGCTGAGTGTGAAGTATTTTCTCTGGTGGACCACTGTGAATCACTGAGCCCCCGTCTAGGACAACCACCAGGTCGGCTGCCGAGAGGAAGTGAGTATGATGTGTGCTAAGAATCCTGGTCTTGTTCTGAAGCAATCCCATGATACAATGGTGGAAGAGGTGGGCGGCCACGTGAGCATCAACAGCGGCGAGAGGATCATCAAGGAGGTAAACTTCTTTGTCCTGAGTTATAAGAGACCACGGAGATTTCTTACAACCCCATAGGGACTAGTGCTTGTCCACAAAGAAACAACACACGAGAATACTGCTTGGCAAGCAAAACATGTGTACCTTATTGACAGTACAAAAAGCAGTTGCGCTTAACGTCTTTGGTGCTATTGAGATCTAGTCATCTTTTGCAGCTGCTCAGGCCGAATGCGTGACTTCGGCTCGAGCGGCTGCAAAGGAGACCGTAATTGAGATCGTACAGAGCCTTTCAAGTGTTTTCCTATGAAAATTCAAATTTTGACTAGTTTTGGAATGTCATTTCTTGTGATCGTTGAGTTTAAACAGACCAGAACGGCTGTTCAATATGATAAAGAGAGGAGACAAGAAGAATACTTAGCCCCACACACCTGGTAAATAGCTTTGGCTAAGGCGACACGGGCTTTCTGGCCACCACTTAGCGTGACACCATTCTCACCAATCTCTGTTTCATCGCCGGCTGGAAGAATCTGAAGATCCTTGAGCAGATAAGAATTTAAGTCAGTACTAACTCCAGAATGTATATGGGACAAACTAAACTGAACTTTTTCACTCGTAAACGTTACCATGAAAACACTACAAGAGTTGTAGGCTGGCTTGACTACAGCACGCAACATGGTCACATTTAATAACAAAAAATAGGAACAGGCAAAAGTTGACCAGGGCTACATCGACTCACATTGTCCGAACTGAGTTCTCACCGAGCTCAGTCAGGCAGACATTGTTCGATTTCTCAGCTTGCAGAAAGTTGATTTACAAACAAGTGGTATAAGTTTTTTGTACCTCTTCCAAAGCGCATGCACTAATCACTGCACTGTACTTTTCCACATCAAAAGGCTTGCCAAACAAAATGTTTTCCTTCACTGTCCCATGTTGAATCCAGGGTTCCTAAAGATGTTAGCAAACTCAGCAACTGCAACTGCAACGTCATTTAAATACCGCGTAAATTCTCATTAATGTACGTAACTCTTCTGCGATTGCAACTATTCAACTTGTAAAATATCTTAAGAACAAGATTACGACAATTGGTTTTAAAGTAAAGAAAAAAGACAAATCCGTCTTCACGCACTCATGTTCTGTATAAACCTTCGATTTAAACATTTGAAGTTTGTTTTGTGGACAGTAAAGAAATGTAACAAAATATAGAATACACGGGCAGAGCCATTATAGCGATACTCATCGTTACGTCACCTATTGTCATTAATGTACCAACCAGAGGTTTATTGGCTCTCGAAACAAAGGATTCTTTTGTTCTGTGGTTGGCAAAAATTAAATATCAAAAGACTTGTTTGTAAACAGTGAATATCGCTATTGTTTTTGCCCTGCATGAAACTAATAATATTCATGGCCAGAAATCTCGGACATCACATTTCGTGCGACTTACATTCACGCTGTCGCGTAATGGCCTTAACCGCTGATTTCAGCGGTGACCTCCGGGCTCGTATTTTTAGGACAGATCGAGGGGTGAAATACAAAAATTTTTATCGTGAAATGAACGCCGCTGGCTGAAGGTATTGCCAAAACGAGCGATGGCCGACAAAATCCATGAAAAATGCTATCGAACGATGCTTTTTGAGGGACATTTGAGGCATATTTGGCCGAGATATCGCTTGTTGAACTCCGAGCACGAACTTCCAGTTTACATGTATTGTACATCGCAGCTGTACTTTTTTTTTAGTATCGAAATGGAACGGGTTAGTTTTCTTGAATCTCCTCAAGAATCACGTTGTTTTTAATACCAAATATGCAGGATTTGCGTGCGAGAATACGGAGCTAAGAGCGGGACTTTGTTGTCTTCTTCATGGGACGAACGTGGATTTGCGTGACATGTCGACCTTTCCGTGATCTTATTTCATTTTGTACGGTTTTCAGCAGCCGAAAAGCAAGGTACGTTTACAAGCTGAAGATCAGTTTTTTCATTTTTCAAATAGCGATTTAACTGTATTGTATGACTCGATTTTGGAAAATTACATAGCGACTTTAGATTTCTAATTATTTGCTATCAAATATGCTATCTTCGCTTCTTTTTTCACGGATTTACAAGGGTTTGACTGGATCTGAAGTTGCAAATTGACATCGTTCCGAAAGCAAGGTATGGAATTCGTTTTTCCGGTAGATTTTTTAACCACAATATCGCTGAAATGTCTTGGAATAATGCTCGATTTTGGCAAATGGAAAAAAGGTATTAATTGTGCTTGTATTTTCTGTAACTCCATCGCCTCTCATATAAAGCTTTGTAATTTCGTCCGCCATTTTTGTTATCGATTGGGAAACGCCGCTACTGCCGTGCGGGCTCAAATGTCCGAAATTTCTGGCCATGGCTTTGTGACACTCTCGTTACAGTTACACTTGTCATTACTTTAGCCCATTAAGTATTGTCAACCACGAGGAAACGTGGACGTGGTGCCTGAATAAACCGGCGCCAAACATACGGCTACAGCGGCTCTTGCTTAATCTCCCTTCTAAAGGTGAGAAAAAATGCCAACGACTTCAAGTCACGTTATAATGCGATGGTCACGTCTTGGTTACTCTGTGGTTTAATACGTTCTTCTTTGTAATGTTCCCACAGTTTTGTTTTTCCAACAAAATTAAATTAAAAAAATAATAATAATAACAAAGTATTTATTTGAACTGAAAAACCAAAATGAATCAGTGTCTGTGACCAGAGATCAACTGGTATCAACTTTCGATCAGTGTTATGAATGTATACACAGACATACGTTAAAAAATTAGCAAATTAACCAATAAAACTAGTATTATAAATAAACTCTCAGCAAATTGACATAAAATCAACCCTAACCAGTCGAAAAACGTGTTGTTACAGTTTTCTTCATAACCATATTCTCACCTGGGCAGCTAAGCCAAATCCGCTATCAAGTTTTTTGACAAAAACCTAAATTGACCAAACAGAGAAAAGATCAATTTGTTTTAAGTCATGACAAAAAGTCGAAGAACGATATGAAATTAATTTAGGAGCAAAGAAAGACAATTACATCTCCAAGACGTTTTTCCATCTCTGCTGTAATTGCGGCTAATAAAGAACTCTTCCCTGAACCAACTTTTCCTATGATGCCTATTAATTGCCCCTGAAAATAAAGAAAGAAGTCAAGAAAACTTAATCTATGCCCCCCCCCCTCTCCCCACCGTCCAGATAGCTTTAAGATTATAGATCCAAACAAGTACTGAGAAGCAAATTGCCGATGTTTCGAAGTGGAGTTAAGGAGATCAGTTTTTGTGCTGAAGAAACTTTTCTGAGAGATTTCACTTATTTGGTAGTTGCTAAATAATTAATTGATGTAATTCATTTTTTTTTTTAATTATTCATTCATACATCCCTTTATGATCTCCTTTGCCTCCTAACCCTACTAACCCTAATTATTCATATTAAATAAATAAATACTTAATTGACAACTCCCCTAAAGGGGCTTTTCAGGGACAATGAATTAAATAACACAAATGAAAACAGCAGTGTTAAGAATCCCAATTGGTGGGAGGCAGACCGGTTGGTTATTTACCATGACGATTGAGGAGTTGAACCAGGTACTTGCCCAGAACAAGTGCTTGGTGCAACTCACTGGCAAGAGTGGGATTTGACTTGGGTTAAAATCCCGCTCTTGCTAGTGGCAAGAGTAGAAATCAAGTTTGACCTGTAACATCTGTATGTCAGTGATGTCAACTTGACTAGCAATTATTACTATTTATGGACTAGTGTAGTCTTATTATTGTAATAGAAAAATATAGCAAATAAAATTGAGATTGAACTGAAACTGAATTTTTGTGATCTGGTTTTGAAGTGCAGCAATCTCTACCATCTCCACTTATATTATTACAACATGAACTGCCCTGTATAAGAGAGTGCTCTTACTGTCTCTACACAAAGGTTTATGTTTGTCAGTTCTCCTGCAGTTGAAAAGATTGTGCCTTCATCTTCCTGGCCAGTCTTATCTTGTTTCTTCCAGCTAAAATGACCATTGTGAATAATTACTTCAGGGGCACTGGACACTGCAAATGCAGAAGAGAAAATCAATAATGTCAAAAATATAACAAAAAACAAAAATGACAAGAATGATGTTGGCAATGTATGGTTGACCCTAATTAATTCTGTCAAGCATTTTGCTGCAAGCTTAAACATCTGAACAAATTTCCTGGTGAGATTTTGAGAACTTTGTGTTCTTCTTCATTTACTAGTAAACTTGAGAGGTGAAAATTTAATAGAACACTTCATCTTTTCCAAACCATTCTAAGACAGAAGACTCACCATCCTCCTGGTTTGAACATTCCAGTTGTTGGTAGTACCCAGTCAAGTCCAGGTTATCTAAGGAGAGAAAAGCCTGGATCCTCTTGACTGAAACCCAGGCCTCCATTAGCCCATTCAACACCCATGGAAAGGCATTCAGTGGTGAAATGAGCATGTTGAACAATGCTACACTGGTGAAAACCTGGAAAACAGGCAAACCCATCAGTTTTTTGGTCTGATTTTTATGTTGGTCTCCAAATGAAAGATAATTTCTGTGGCTCCATTCCTACCTTAGCTGCCGTTAACTTGTTTCCCAGTAGAGCGTAGGTTGTAAAGGTCAATATGGAAATTATCACAGGTGTTGTTGCCCAGAAATACACACACCAGGCATCTAGATACTTCCTTCCTTTTAAGCTTTTTAACTCAGCAGTTCTGGCAAAAAATACATTGACTTAATTGGTCATATTATCAGAAAATGCATTTTTATTTCATACGGACTTTTCTGTTGTAAAGTGTTACAAAACCTCACCTTAACTCATTTATTTTTTCCTCAAAATTTTTCTCCCAGGCATAGAACTTAATAACTCGTATTCCATGTAAGATTTCATTCATCACCTAAAAAATGAGAAAATATCACAGTTTAAAGAACAACGGGTTGAAATCTTTAGTAATATACATAGTTCTTTCCTCTTGCACTTCAGATACTTTGCTCTCTGGAACCTCACTATGAATTGTCCCATCCCTGCTGTTAAGATATGCAACATCCCCCTTTTTGCTGTAGTTTTAAGCACTATTCTATGCTCTGAAATAATGAAAGATGGGTACCGACAGAGGGTTAAAAAGAGAACAGCAAAGCAACCTGTGACTTAAAAAGCAACTTCATCTTTTAGTTACCTTAACTCTGTTGTCTTTCTGGGTCATCATTTCTTGGCTAAGGTTCTGTATTTTCTCAGCCAGCCATCTGTTAACTGGAATCAAGAGAACTGCAAAACCAAGACCTGCCAAGAATGATATACCAACCTGGAAAAACAACATCATTGCACATTTCAGGTTATTGAAGGGCTTTGCCAAAAACAACGATAACAGGAAAGTTGACTTGAAAATGTATGACCCAAGTTTGGTATACCAGACAGGTGGTCAACACAAAATATCTGGAATGCAGACATGACGGCCCCAGAAAAAATGATAGATGACCCCAGAAAAAAAAAATGGTTCAAACTAAAATAATAAAGTGACTGTAAAAGTAAACTACTTCATTTCCAAGGATATTCTCAGAATCAATCCTATCCCCCAAAATATTAGTGGAAGTGCTGTGGCCAATATACTTATTTTTTAACTCTCATTCTGTACCTTTGAATTATTATTACAGCTCAAAACTCAAACGAAAAAAATCAGAGTACCTGTTGATGGAGGAGGTACAGTGACACTGCAATCTGAAATGGTAAACTCCAGAACTGATGAAAACTTGGGGCAAAATTTACCACTCGGTCTGTGTCCGTACTCATGAAGTTCACAACCTGTCAAGCAAAAGTCGGATACGAAACCAGAATTATCCAATTGACAAAATCATTTTTCACTGGAAAGTCAGAATTTCATGTTTGTTTGAAAGTGCATGACTGTTACTGAGGAAACATTGACTGCTATCAAGGATACTTTCGACAGCTTGTGATTGAAGCTAGCAATACAGAGGGCCACAATGATGCCCTCCAAAAAAGGTTTGCTGGTAAAATTGCAGTATTGAGAAGAAAGCAATGTAGCTTAGTGTAAATAGACAGCTAGTTACATACAACATGGTTAATCATAAACTGAATGATTTATTTTAACAACCAGTTACCTACAGTTTGCAAATCAACTCATTTTTTTTTCCAGGAGAGTCTGAAAGGGTTTGGAAAAGGGACAACGAGTGATGATACGAATAACAAGAAAAAAGCAAACAGCTTACCTCTCCTGATGAGAACTTGGACAATGTTGTAAGACTCACAGAAAGTGACTTGTTATACACTGTAGTGATGACGGCAGCTCTGATTTTCAGCCCAATTTTATTCACCTGAAGAGAGAGTCCAATGAAAAGGTATCTACAGTGGTCAGCCATGAATCAGAATTGGCTACACAACTAAAAAAACAGGTGAAAAGCATTAGGATCTTACCCAGTAGTTGAATTGTGAATTAATAAATGCTGAACAAAATGTAGTAAGAAACAGACCACATGCATAGAAATAGCCATGAGACATGGGTTCCTAACAAATAAAAGAAAAAACAGAATAAGGAATATTTTAATAAATAATCTATAGTCTGGACACACTTCCCTTGATATTTTTCTGCATTAGCAACTCTTAGCTCCAAATGGGTCAACCTCATTCCCAGGGTCTTTCTTCTTCCCATCCTGTCTCTTTTGTTTCATGGGATGGGAAGGAGACCAACCCTGGGAATGAGGTTGTAAATGGCTGACATTAGATTACTGTAGACTATGATAACAGAAACTTATTTGCAGTAAGTCATACATTGATTTTTTTTTCTGTTTCCTAATCTACAAGTACACATCAGATGGTAGCCTGCGAAGCGCAGACGCATTTCCGGTCATCGCTTCTCTCCCTCCGAAAAATAGGAGGGAGAGAAGCGACGACCGGAAATGCGTCTGTGCTTCGCAGGCTAATCAGATGGTAGTTCTTTGTAACTTGCTCATGACTCACTTTTCATGTATACTGAACAGGCTAACTATTCACCTGTTTATTCTCCATAAAAGAGACCAGTGCATGCAACAAAAGAGGTCCAGCAAAGCTTAGAGCATCGCCTGTTAACTTGAGAAGTCCAACACAGTAATACTGCAGACCAAACGCATGGTGCAGGGCACTTAAAAGGGATCTCTGATTGGTCACTTTGGGATTTGAAGTGCCAAGGGCTTCATTTTCAGAATATTCTCCACTATTGGTGCTTTCAGTTGTTTGTCTTCGGATTGACGAGCTTCGATATCTGAATCTAAAGTTTGGGTCAGAAACACTCCTCTGTACCCCAGGCAAAAACATTATAGAGTTGTACACATGGTCACTGGAGCAGCTATCATCCTGTAACTGATTTCCAGTAATAATTGTAGCATCAGGATTTGTTTTGCTATCCAAGGAATTTAAATTATCTGAAAAGAGGATTCTAAGTTTCTTTGTAGAAAGACTTTGGGGAAGCAGGAACAAATCTTCCACACTTTGGAGGTTACCTTTGTACCCTTTCATCATCATGGCTCTAACCCACCAAAAGGTTAACTTGGAAAAACAATTTGATCTGTCCTCAGCGATGCCAAGGTCATCAGTGACACACTGCATACTACTGTAAAAGGTAGCTCGGGAAGCTGATCTTAATATTGTATCTCTTTCAGAGCTTACTTGAATTCCAGTTGATGGAGCAGTTGACGAGTCAATATGCAAATTAATTCTGTTACAGCTGGCACAAGCTGGTGGAATTAGCAGAATGAGAAAAATTACTTCAAGGACACTTCTGCTAATAATGCCATACTCGTGAACAAGTAACGAGTTAAAATCACTCCTTTGCGTTTTTAGAATAACCGAGTAGAGTTGAACGGAAGTCATTAGGGACGCCACGATGAGAGCTGTCACATGAACTGCAGGATAACATCTTTTCAGGAGAAGAATATGCCTGTTTCTCCACACTGTAAAAGCATTTGAAATCCAAGCTAACGCAACGAGTGAGCATGATAATAAATACACAGGAGGATGGTATGAATCCAAAGAGCAGGCACAACAAACCTCAATAACCAACTCAAAAAATATCAACGCGCAAATCAAGATTTGAAGCTTGGAGAGTACATACAACCAACGATCCAGAAACGCCAATATATGAAGCTTTCTTCGAGCAAAGAATATGCTTGAACAAACCAAAATAAAATTTGCCGGACACACCAGGCAGATAAGTTTGAAACAATCGCCAAAGTCGTTGTCGTCCGCATTCCACAAAATAAATTTCGATCCATTTTCGAATCCACAGAAATCTTGAAAATTTGTCATCCTTTATTGCACACGAAGCAAGATTCTTTCAGATTGAGTGTATCACAAGATTTTCATATCATTATTTTTGTTCATATTCATTTTTCAGCCGGCCGCCATTTTAGATTTTCTGGGTCGCCGCTGGTCGCCTATGATGACAGGCTCATCTTCTTGCGTTAGTTTGCTGACTGGAGAATAGGCTGAATCGCGGTCTCACTTATGCCAACGAATTTATATTTTTATTGCGGCTGAATCGCCTATCGAATATTCAGCGATTTTTACATGAAAAAAGAGACGATATGACTTCCCTATAGTGGTTTAGAGTTTTTAAGTAGTTCGAGAGCGAGTGAAAGGTGGGAGAATTTCTCTCCGGGACAAAATCACCGATGTTTTTGCTGGGATTTAGCGTTATCAAAGGCAGGTAGCTCATGGCGGATCTTCTTGCGCCGGGCGATGTAGTCAGGCAACGATGGAAGATCGTAAGTAGAAAACGCCGTACGTTTAGCTAATTTTCTAGCCGTTTGAACGAATGAACCAAAAATGATATTTCGAAACTTCTGTCGAGATGTTGAGTTGATTTAAGAAATGTTTTTCATCGAATTTTCGTCTGCGTGGCAGTGTTGTTTTGTTTCGCAATTAAAAAACTGTTAGAGAAAATCATGAAAACAGCTGAAACTTTTCCTCATGGGAAGCTTACAAATGTTACGACGTACCTTTTGTGAACGAATTTGCGTTTTCGGGCTGAAATGTATAAATTTGTTCAAACTTTACTACAGCCTAAACCCACAGACAGGAAGTCAGTGTAATTTCGTAACGTAGCGAAGTTCAAGCGCAGATGCCGGCTGCATGTAGTCATCGAGTCAAATGTCCTACTGCGCCAAAAAAAGGCATTGTTAGCACTAGGTGCGCCCCTTCTCCGTGTTGTTCGTGATTGCCTTGTCTTCTTTCAGTGGAATTCAACTCAGATTAAATCGAGGAAGCAATCAACGAAGGGAAATCGTGAACCTCAGATGATTTCCGCCTCGTGTAAACGATTTTATTTTGCGGGACTTCGGACATGTCGCTGTCGTATCGAATGTAAATAATGTGACGAATGAAT
Organism: Galaxea fascicularis; assembly: GCA_948470475.1. Classification (NCBI taxonomy): domain Eukaryota; kingdom Metazoa; phylum Cnidaria; class Anthozoa; order Scleractinia; family Euphylliidae; genus Galaxea; species Galaxea fascicularis. The sequence continues at coordinate 27,776,186 of OX419342.1, read as the reverse complement.
GCCTGCATGCCTTGACAATTCTTGATGATAAACGGCTCGAGTTATCATGCTAACATTTGTACTGGCGCAATAATCCTCATTAACCTAATGTACAGTTCTTTGTTTTTGTAAGATTTTGTCTCAAATAGTCCATGTTTATAATTACGCATCAAAACGGCATTTTTTCACCCCCATATCCATTTAACTCCTAGACGAAGCCTAATATTATGCAAGAGACAGTAATATCTCATTTTAGTTATAAAAGGTTCGATATTAAAATCTGAATGCGATCGTAACCTAGCTAGCTTATATCTGCTTTCTTTTCTTGATCACAGGACAAGAAGATAGGAGGAGGAGGGTTTGGTAAGTGAAATGTGAAATCTCAGGAAAACAAATCAGTCAAGATTTCTATACTTATCCTTCAAATTACCTTTTTTGGCGTTAAAGCAATACTGCTCAAGCTGCAAGTACTTGTAGCAGGCCACTACACATTGGCTGAGAAATGTGAGACATAACACCCTAAAAAAAGGAAAGGGAGCCTGTGCTCACTGCAAATAAGCCCAATTTCGAAATATGAAAATTCACTCTTTCACAAAATACGTCACCTTGAGGCCCTGGGGAAAAACTCGCACAAATCCTTATTTTGGCCCTGGAGCCTCAAAGTCATGTTTATTGTTTTTTAAGTTCAATTTTAATATATCAAAATTGGTCTATTGCTCACTGCCATACTTCTATTGGGCAACATCTCTTGAAAATGATATCATAATAGCTTCATTATTTAACAATTTTGAAATTAATTATATGAACATAGAAATGAAAAAAGTCTTGTTAAACTTGTCCATTTGCATGGAAAGCAACAAGAAAATTTAGCTTGAGCAGATGGAATGCAAGAGTTGCATATCGCTATAAAAAGGAATGAAAAATACAAGTCTTGAAAAAACATGACTTTTGTCTGTAAGTTTATTTTTGTATGCCATAAATTTAATGCACTCCTGATTCTCCAATTGCTTAATCTGAATTACCGGTATACTGATTTGCTATATTTAGTGAGGGTTGACCTTGTATTTAAAGGTCAAAGTTATTATAATTTCAGTTAATGCAATTGCAACTATCAATACCCAGGTGCTGGCTAGTCATAGTCTACTCGGTGATTGATGTGAAAGATTATTAGTCTGTTTGAATGACTTTTAAACTTGTGGGAGCCATATAAACCGGTATAATAAGGATATGTGTCTTTTCAAGCACCATTTTCATTTCATGCATCATAGGATCAGTCAGTTAACGTTTCGTAAAAAGGTAACAGACAATTGTGTGGAGTGGGAATGTGATTTCTCAAAAAAAATTAACAGGAGATTTCACCAACATGGTGATATATATGTCTTGAATTGTTTCATACCAAAAAATGTCTGTGTGCTTCCTTTGGACGACTATGTTGTATTGGATCGGCACCTCTCAGGAAGTTTCAATAATTATTATTTATCTTTTTAAACTTTGGGTGTTAAGACCCCCTCCCCCCTCCAACACACACAGACATGATGCTATTTGCAGTTAGATTGGTGAGAGAGAGAGAGAAAGGGCTTTCAATAAAAGGTGGCTACTGCCAGAGCTCCTGTGACTGTCAGTCATTAAGTCACTGGCTACTTGGCCGTGTTGGTCAACAAATAGTTGCAAAATACAACTCTTAAAATGGCTGCTTCTACTGCCGCAGCTGCCCACTGTCACAAGGGCATACACCCACTACAAATCTTGTTTAAAGCCCTGGAGATATTTTTATTTCATGGAACATGACATTGGTTATGTGCTTTTTTCATGAAATTGTAAACTCTCTAAGGAGTATCAACATCACTGTTGAAGGTTTAAGCTTCTTAATTTGACTGCATTATTTGTATTCTTATTCATTGGCTAAACAGTCAAATAAAATATTAACAAAAAACAATACCCAACTCTAATTGACAATTCCAGTGTGCTCAAGTGTTAGAGAAATCGGTTGGTCTTTTAAGATAAAATACGATATCTGAAAATCACAGTCTGTGAGATAGACTGTAGTACTTAGATCTAGTTTTTATCTTATTGCTAGGGGGAATAAGTTTACAAAACTAAATACCATACTAGGTGTTAAAGATCCCTAGCAACAAATAGTTTTGCTTCTCTTTGATTCAGCTGTCCTTTGCATTTCATCATTTGATCATTTGACAATATAATTAGGTAGTCTTCTTGGTATTTCTTTCTTTTGGTTTGTGTCGCATTTTCAATAATAACATGTAGTTGTGTTGGTTATTGAATGACTGGAGAATTTGCTCAAGTTCTTGCTATTCTCTCTTTGCCACAATTCACAACAAACTGATTAAGACCTCTTGCACATAACCACCTTGAAATCAATACCGTTGACAGAGATCTTTCACCCAAATATTATCACAATACAGAAAATATCCATAACGGTAAGCAGGGATTTGTGTTCAATTGCTTGTACAAAGGAGGTTTGTGTACATGATTGTAGGTTTGTGGTTATCCTTCGTATCATGGTTAACCAATCGCATACAAATAATTTGTTAAAATAATTCATTAAAATTCAATGCATACTCTGTTGGTGACATTGTGTGGGTGCTTCAAGAGACTACCAGAAAGATTCCATGCTGAAAAATAATATAGCTTCTGTGTTCAAGGGTCCCCACCTCAGTTAAAATTTTAGAAAATTGGATTTCTAATTTTATGCAATCTTGCAGCATTTATGGGCTGGTTAAAATTTCTGTAATAAAATTGATTCGGTCCACGGTAGAAGTGTACTGTTGATATTTTTTATTTATTTATTTATTATTATTTTTTATTTTTGACTTGGTGTTAATGTGATTGAAAGGCTGAAAGCATACAGCTTTAACTCTCAAATTGGGATTTTGTTCCCCATAATACTAGCCTTATTTTCCCCCGAAATGTTGCTTTAATTTTGTTTTCACCCCAGTCAGTCACAGGTAAAATTGTATGGAATTTAGCAGGTTGTCTTTACCTACACTGTAAAAACTGGGCTCTTACACTTTATTTTTTATTCACAAAGGATATTAAGTGCAATTGGCATTTTCTTGAAAGTGATGGCTATATACAGAAAATTTGTACAACCAGATATTATGAGTTAAAGTTCAATTGCCTTGAGACACTGAAGTGAAGACTGTGTATTTTTTTAAGGTTTGTTTATGTAAAACAGACACTCAGATTATTATGTACAGAATATTACAGTTCATACCAGTACAATACAATACAACACATAACATGCAATAATATTTAAGTGTATTTGTTTGTGATTGAATCCTAGGGGAGATCTACAAAGCACTGGATCTTGTCACCAAAGATCCTACAGCACTGAAGGTGGAGTCTGTCAACCAGTCCAAGCAAGTCCTCAAAATGGAGGTTGCAGTTCTGAAAAAACTCCAGGGTAATTCAGTGTTTTTAAAGTCTGGTTAAGGATGCTACCTCCTAACATTGTTATTTTTTTAAAAGTTGAATTGTCTGATGTGAGAGTTTCTGAAGAACAATTTATTACCCCTTTTGGAGGTCTTCCAGGGCTTTTAATAGCCACCACCAGAGCTCCAGCAGCTGTGAGTTATCGCTGGCTACTTGGCCATGTTGGTCAACAAATTCTTGAAGACTATAACTCTTAAAATGGCCTCTTCAATTGCCATAGGGGCCTGTTATCACAGGGGCACACACCTGCCACAAATGGTATTGAAACGCCGTGGTGTTAAATATGACATGACTCATCAGCTGTAGTTTCTTCCGTGATGCCATTTGCATTATGACAACAGAGATAATTTCCTATGAAAACTGGAAATGTTATTCACATTTTAATATTGCAGTTTGACTCAGAGTCACCTTAACAGCTTTACCATCTATTCATAATAGCCATCCTTCTATTGAAAAGATACAAGTGTATTTGACATACATGTACCTTTCATGGAAGCTAAGTTCATCTCCTTAATGGGATGCTATGTCTTTTTTTTTCCAGGTTGTAGTTACATTTGCAAGTTTGTTAGCTGTGGTAGGAATGAGAATTTCAATTACTTGGTTATGTCATTACAAGGTTCCAACCTTGCTGAGTTACGCCGAAGCCAGCCCAAGGGAGTTTTCTCACAGAGCACCATGTTACGACTTGGCTTTCAAATTTTGAAGTCTATAAAAGCCATTCATGATGCTGGATTCCTGCATCGAGACATAAAACCAGTAAGGATTTTCATCTTTTAAAAGTGTTTTTTTTTTGTAGTTTGCAAGTTAGTCAACAGTTATTGCTTTCAGTATCCTTTTTCAGTGTCCCCTTGTTATTGGACACATGAAACATGACTGTCACTATTATGAAGGATGTTAAACTTGTATTCCCATTCTCTTGAGGTTGAGATCGTTTAGTTATATTATGCATTACGTCATTCTTTTTCATTTCTCTCCAGTAACTTAGGCTTTGCCATTTCATCAAATGTTATTTTTTAACATTGCATATAATTATTCTACTGCTGCAGCTAACATTAATTTTGTGATCATAGTCAGAGGATGATCAGGGTGTAGTTATTTATTTATTCCCAACCATACCACTCAGACACGTTCATGTACTGCTGGATATTTACATATTTGTCTGTTTTTTTGTTGTTATTTTCAGTCCAATTTTGCCATGGGTAACACTCCTGATACATTTCACACGTGTTTTATGTTGGACTTTGGTTTGGCACGACAGTTTACCAAAGGGAATGGAGAAGTTAGGCCAGTAAGTATAACCTCAAAGTGTGAGGCTATTTAAGCAATAGACCACAAATTTCTATGGTTTATAGGCTGATAAACCATGTCAGATGTTGGAAGAACAGGAGAAGAACTCGTAAATGATGAGCGGCAGGAGAGTGACTTACAAATTGTTCAAGTAAAAATTCAGAAAATGCGCGAAATTTCCATGAGTTCACTGGCACAACAAACCATAGCTGATCGACCAATCAGAGCACGCACATTGATTTGGTTATTATATAAAAAACTAAAGATGCAGAAGGGATGAAAACTGTTTATGCACTTTTCTTAACTGCCCCAAGTGGACAAGAAGTCAAGTTTTTGGATTTGTTTCTTTTGTGTTTTAGGCCAGGAATTCAGCAGGATTCAGAGGCACAGTCCGCTATGCGTCTATCAATGCTCATGAAAATAAGGTGAGTACTCCTGATGCAGTGCAGACTGGTTCAGCATTTGTTAAGTAAAGGTTAGTCTGATCCAATTAACATTTAAGCTGGCACAATCAACCACTGTTCTGACACGTTGAAATTTAGATCGATAATATAATGCTGCCTAAGTTGACTCTTTCATGATTATTCCAATAATAATTATTCCAATTTATTTAATGTGAAAAATGCTGGCAAGCTGTCCAGATCCTAAATTACTGTGAACAGTTTTAATGCAAAGAAAACGAAAGAAAAAAACTTGTCCTCATGTGCTTACGTTCTTGAGGAAACATAAAATTTGGACATTTCACATTGTTGTTTTGCAAAGGACAGCAAAGAAATGTACCAAAATGTAAAACATACATGCAGAGTATTGTTTTGGTTCGTTAATCCCATTGTTTTGTGGTGTTCTCCTTGCTGTCGTTGTTGTTGTTTAAGGTCTCTATTTATTTCATGTGGACTGCAAACAGGGTAGAAAAGTAGCAATTCCAAATATCACTCTTTTGCTCTTCCAGGAAATGGGTCGGCAGGATGATCTCTGGTCCTTCTTTTACATGATGGTAGAGTTTGCAATTGGGCACTTGCCATGGAGAAAAATGAAAGATAAGGTACAGAAAGTTGATTGGATCAACTATTTACTAACTAAGAGTGAGTTCTTTACTGGAAAATGTCAAACTGAGGCCTTACAATACGACAAGGCAGAGGTTTGAGATTTTTCGCTAAAGACCAAACATTGGAGGTTAATAAGTTGTTTGTTTCATGGCTTTAAAAATCAGCTAAATGTTGTTTTGTTTTTGCTTAATTTGTAATCAGCCTTGAGTATTATACTAGCAATTAACCAATCTAAGAGCACATTGTATCAGCAACATGTATGCACCAGCCATATGATAATAGGTTGCGACTGAAGAGGACAGTCTAAAATTATGTTTATTGACAATATGTCTTTGAAATGGAAATTGATTCATCAATTTAGCTTTACTATAAGTTGACGTTTTAACTGTATATGCTTATTGTTTCCATGTTTCTTCAGGAACAAGTTGGCAAGGTAAAGAATAGCTATGATCATCAGCAGTTTTTGAAATCACTGCCTACAGGTTTCAAACAATTTCTGGATCACATCAGCCAACTGAAGTATGAGGACAAGCCTGACTACAAGGTAAAACACTTAACACTTTTAAAATGACTGGTCCCTTGGGGAATAGTGAATTTTGTTTCCCAAGAATCAAGGGAAACAAAATTCACTGTTCCTCAAGGGACCAGTCATTAAGTGATTTGTTATATAGCAAAACAAATAAAAACAAAAGCAAATTTGGAAAAACACACTGAGATTCCAGTGACAACATCACTCTGATCACGTGCAACAGTGGTCAACATTTCGCAGGTAACAGTGAACTGTTTCCCGTTTGACGTTGTAGTTTTTGCAGTGTTGCCCGCTCTTGGCATTTGGCGATAAACAGTTTCATTGTTAGATGTCATGTGACCATGAACTAGGCAATGAATGGGTGTGCTGTAGCAGAAAAAATGCCAGCTATATAACAATTTGAGTTGTGGTTCAGCTTTGAAGCTGCCTTTGTCATTAGCAAACAGAGTTGGAAATAAGGGAAACAGATTGATAGGTGATCAGCAGTTAGCCTTGTCCAGAACGGTTTTGTTTTATTCTTGTGAAAGTTTTATTATGTTTCATGTTTGGCTGGTAAATTTAATCTCTGGCTGCTATTTCCATCCCTGAGTGAAGCACAGAGAATTTGTAATGTGGCATTAGAGTTGAGTTTTAATAAATGTTATTGAGTTGGGTTGTGATTCAGGTTAAAACAACGTTTTGGATTTTACTGTCAGGTAACTGTATGGCTAAATCTCTGCTGTTAGGTGTAACCTTGAATAGTTAGCTTTTGTTGAATGTTTCCAACCATTTCACAATGTACTTGAAACCAACTCGAACTCATCTTGAACTCAGACATGGATTTCTCAGTCCCAGCCAAGAAATGAAATTGTTTCATTCTGTGATGTGCTTGCAGATGTTGATTTCTGTCATCGAGAAGGCAATCGCCAAAAAAGGGATTAAAGAGAACGACCCATTTGACTGGGAGAAAATGCCATGTGACATCTCACAGGCTACTACAACTACCAGCACCCCTCCTGTTGGGCAGATTTACACCACCCCTCCAGATAATAAGGCAGGCCTGCAAAACCAGGCTGGATCGGAGAGAATTTCTACTGTTGATATGCTGGAGCCCGACCCTAGTGACCACGGCAATGAGGCAAATAGAAAGGACAGTGGGTTCAAGAATGGGAACTGTCTGAACAAGCTTGGCACATCCGACAGAGGTGTGATTCAAAAGATCAGGGAAGTCTTAGATGCTGTGGAAAGGGACACCAACAACTTTCTAAAGCCACAAGCTGTTTGTGGACTTCAGAGAGCAGCAAAGCAGGTAAGTACGGGGAGGTGGTGAAGTCAGAAGTAGCCTGTTCCAGGCGTTCAGCTAGTAAACTTCAGAGCGAAGTGAAAAATGGAGGGGGCTTGGGACGGGCTATCCCCAGTTCCCACTCGTTCAGTCTCGTTCGCCCGCGCCTGGAACAGGCGAGCTCAGAAGCGATAAGGATGCTCTTTTAAACGTGGATTTTAGTAACTCTAATGTCGAAGCAGTTCAACAAGTGCAAAATGTAAGTCACAGCACATTATATTCTGTTGAATTATTTACGTACAGTACCAAACACTTGTATTTTGACCACACTGAATAACTACTTAATAACCGAGATTGAGGTCGTTACGGGAAAATCTCAAACTGAGGCCTTGCCGTATTGATCGAGCGATAGCGAGGTCAATACAGCTAGGCCGAGGTTTGAGATTTTCCCGTAACGACCGAACTGTCGAGGTTATTAAGTTGTTTATTGTATGGCTAACACAACGGTTCTAAGGGAAAAAAATAGTTCAAGTCCAGGTCGTCGCTTCACGGTAATCTATCCATTAATTTTTTCCAAACTCAGGTCAAACGTTTCACCAACAGTTTTCCTGGTCGTGTTTTCAGTTTTTTGCTCTTGAGGCACCAATTTTCAATGTAAATAAAACAAATGTGACCTTTGGATGACTTTTTGTTGTTTTTGTTCCTAATTTGCATCATCCGTAATCGGCCCGTGGGCATTACGGGAGAATAATGCCCTAGCGCTTCGCTTCGCTTCGCTTAGCCAATCAGAGCGCGCGTTATATCGTATACAAACACTAGCCATATAATAAGACATCATAATGATACTGGGTGTGTGATAGTTGGCCGGTCAATTTTCTCCATTTTCGAGATATGTCCAGAAATGCCCGCTAATGAGATTCATTGACTGATTCGTGACTAGTGATCGCCGTGTTGACAGATAAATTAGTCGTTGCGCAATGGCAAACAACTATCGTATGATTTTAAGGCTTGGAAAATCTGTGGTTCGAGTGAGAGAAGTGTGAGATCTGTGAGCAGTGTGATTTGAGCGAGAGAACAGTTGTAACGAAGAAACCTAACTTGGAAAGTAATAAACCGTGAAGTGTGGGAACCTAGCGGACTCGTTGGTCCCATTTAAATTATATAAATTTAAAGTTAAAATGAATAAAGGTGATGGCTAATGAGGGAAATGTTTGAGTAAAGGTGATTGCACTGAAATCGCTCAATTGTTTGTCACAGGAAAAGCCAATAAATGGAGAGGTGAAGTTGGAAACACCAGCATTGATTTCCGCAATTGTTCAAGATGTGCAAAGGGCGCAGATTGGTGGCAATGTTAAAAAACAGGAAGAACCTGGCTACAGAGACGTTGAGATTATGCCAGTTCCACAGATTCACATGGGCGGTAAACAAATCGAAAACGAAACAGATCATTTAGATGGAATTGGTCATGATATTGAGGTGGTGCAAACTCGTGAAACAGAGCCAAGCAAGCCTGACACGGCGCTCAAGGCCAACTTGAGTAAGGTGGAAGATTTCAGTTCTGGAAACTTGCCACAAATAAACCTTGCTCAAGGAACCGGAGTAGAGGAGGACGTCAGAAAGGAGGGAACTCCCCCTACCGTAGTACCTATATCTAAGGAATCTCCCTCTCCGGGTCCCGCTGTATCAGTAGCCCCGGTCCCCGTCATAACAGAACAGGTTATCCCAGATCCAAAACCGATTAACCTGGAGTTTGAGGTTTCACCGGAAGTTGCAGACGAAGACGGTGATGATAGATTCGTCTCTCCGTGGTCACCGGGGATAGTGGATGACCAGCCGGTTGTTTACCACCCCCCTCCGGTGGTAGAAACGGAGAATGACGAGGAACTGGAAGAACTCGCTAACATGGGCAGAACTGAGCGGCAACTTGCTATAGGAAGTAGCCATCATTTGTCGTCCATGTTTGATCATCACCATCACCATGACGATCTAAAAAAGCACGTGCGTGATCTACCGCTGGACTCTGAGCCCGTGAGGCACAGCAGCGATGAGAGAAGAAGCCATGATGAGGTGAGCAGCCATAGATTGGAGCATAGGTCTGGGGTGGACTCACCTGAGGTTCCCCCTCAGCCTCCGAGTCTGTTCCGTGTACCTTCCGTCCTTGAACAGATGGTCGATGAACTGCCCGTAGGGGAAGGGGAAGAGGCACGAAGACCACTGTTCCGGGTCCCCTCGGTACTGGAACAGATGATGGATGAAGAGCCAATCATAGAGGAGGGAGATGAGCCACCACTGAGCCCCCCTGATGTGGATGAATACAGGCTTGATTCTGCTGACTTTGCATCAGACAAGCAGGAGGGATCGAGATCATCACACTCGCATCATGCCCTTCACATGCCTGGTTCACATGCTATAGCTGTTACGACTTGCCGTGATGTGCATCTTAGGGACAGCGAAGCTGGATTTGTGTTGGGAGACACTGAAATCGCGCCAGCTGCTGAGGGAATTTCATCATTTTCCGAGGGTTCCGTCTGTGAGGATGGGGATTCCCCCAAAGATGAAAACTGGGAGTTCCAATTCGATGATGATCAGCCCGAAGAGAAAGAAGTACCCACCTCGAAAGACGATCAAGAGATGAGTAAATCAAAGCCCAGTAGCTCTGTAACTAATGGAGATCACGAGAATGGAGCGGCATGCGAGGAGCAACGAGTCAGTAAGGTGTCCTCACTGGACGAGAAAAACAATGAATCTGATAAATTGAAAGCAGATAAGATTTCACTTGTGTCTGATGTACGCACTGACAGCAAGGCTCAATTTTACATTGGGGATCATCACAAAGAAATGAATTCTGATGAGAGCGAGCCGCTCAGTCATAGAGAACCTAAAAAGGACAATAATTTTTATTCTGAACTAAAAACAGAGAAAGCCAATGATATAGAAGAGGATTTAGGAGTATTAACACGAGAAATTGTAGAGGAAAGCCCTGCGGCAGACACTGTGCCCTTGCTATTGCCAGCGGAGCCTAAAATACCCAGCTTAAACGATCTTTTTAATAACGAGGTAAACGAAGAAGGCTATGAACAAGATTATAGTGAGGAACTGTTTGATGATTACTGGGCACTCGATAAACCTGTGGAGCCGCAGTATCGAGGGGAGGTTGGGCGCCTGGATACGGTCGAGGAGGAGTCTCATCATCGTGACGAGTTGCTCAGGCCCAAGCCTCCACCGGGCAGATCAGAACGAGGATGTATTTCGGCCAGGTGAGTTGCCAAAAATTTTGACGTTCACGTGTTAAAGATGGGAACTGTCTGGTATGTCGAAAGGAGTTACCAACAAATGTGCACCCGCTTATAAGCGCGAGGGAACACTCGGAAGGGACACCATTATTCGCTTGGCTTGCGTGCTGTTTTTCTCGTTGGGGCTTGGTATTCAGTAGCAGTTATGTCGCATTGAGGAATTACTGGTGCATTGCATACTCCTTAGTAGCCGACGAAACTAACCTCATACGCAGACCTTCTTTTGGCTCGTCACGCAATTCGTTGGAGAGAAAAGATTGTGTGACGAGCCAAAAGAGGCTGCGACGAAACGTGATCATTTGCAAATTGTTAAGAGCCTGATCCACTGTTCAGTTAACCAGCTGTTGGAGTAACCGTCACGTTGAGTCCAATTACCTTGAGCTCCTCAGGAAGTGGCCACGTTAGCCCATTAAATTGAACTTACACGTTTGGAGAAAGAAGTTTGTCATGACGTAGACTCTAAAGAATGAATCTCGATGATTTGAGACAATCAAAGAAAGTCGTGTGCGCAAAATGTTTCATATCTGTGGAACTTAGATCTGTTGAGTTAAATTAAGTATTCTGGTGGATGTACTGGGAAGAAGCGAGTCATAAAGATGTTACTGTAACTTCACTTGTCATGGTTCCCGTCTAAACTCATTGAACAATTCACCATCCATTTCAGATTGCGGCGTTACAAGCCCACAAAGTCTGGTTTGGACTTCATGCGTCCTCTGGTTGCCATCAGTGACAAACCCGTAGTTATTTGAGCGTCTCTGAATAACTGCTACTAAGTATGTAGGGAAATTAAATTAAGAAATTTTTGTCGTCTGAATAACGAATCTCATTTCTTAACAGTAGAAAGTAATGAAGTTATCTAAATACGGAGAAAGGCATCATCGTGACAAGTGATGTAACTTTGGGGACGATGTATTGTTTTACTTAGTTTCACTTAAATTTCGTAAGTCCTCTCATGTTAATTTAATTTTTGCGTTGAAAACTAATTTATGGAGTTTATGGTTCGGGCAATTTCCAACAAGTTTAGGTAAATAAAACGAAATACTAGTTTAAAACTAATTTATTTGAATTTTAAATCATAACCTCTTTGAGCCGTGAAATCTATCTGTAAATTCTTCTTACTTGTGAAACAACGGTAGTTATGTGTTCGAGTTAAGAGATCGTGGATTGTCATTAAGACTATGTGATACTCGTGTGCGAGTTCAAATGGCCTTACACCGGAACGTCACATCTTTCATACCAAATCAATTAAATCGGGACTTAAGAGCCGCGGGAAGACAAAATAGATTTAGTGACAAGTGAAATATTTAACAATTAGGTTATGACCTCGAGATTTCTATCGCGAATAGAAATCGAGAGTTAATAATTTAATTGTTTAAGTATAAATCTACTTGTCGTTCAAAACTAAACAAGTGAATTATCTAAATTCTCCTCGCGAATACTTTGAAAACGCGAAGGAAGGGCGGCCATTTTGTTGACAAACGCTACACACTAACACAGATTAGAAAGCGAGTAGCAGAACCAACCAGAGACCGGCATTCGTGATAGAACGCTAGTAGATTTCTACTAGTTTTCGTTATTCCGGGATACGGCCAGTTGAACTCGCTCGGATTTTATATTGGTAGCTTGGAAAGTCTACCGAGTCGCATTCATTGCTGTGGAGGCAATCTGTATCACGATAGTTTAGTATGAAATTTTCTTTCTTTACTCAGCTTTTTAGTGTTAATGGCTTGCATTTTAATATGGCTATTTATTCACTATGCTATTTAAAAATAGTTCTTTTGGACCATTCCCTTATTTTCCTTGAACTGTTGACACATATGCTTACCATCATCCAAGTTTTACGAACCAAGCAAATATTCTTTATCCCCTCATCGTTGTAATTCAAATGGCATTGCGTCTCTTAAACTGATAGTTTTAATAAAAGTTAGAAATAATTGTTGGAAAGCGACGGATCGTTTAGGCTAGGATAAGCCTTTCTCAAGGTTTTAGAATTTTAGTGTCGATGAGTAACAACTTATTAACGTGACGAGTGGAACAAGAGCTGCATTTGCCGCGCGACGGACTCGTCGGCCGAGTTGATTTAAATATTTCATAATGTAATTTAGAGTTTGCTGCAAATAAAAATAGTTGTATTTTATATCGTCAAAGCTCAGTTTAAAGACTAAGTTAAGAACACCCGTGTACATAGAATTAACAAAATGAATTTTACCGCTTCCTTGTTTCTTGTGATGAAGGTGCTTGCGGATTGTATTTTGCTAAATAAATTCAACTCAAGACAAATTTTTGTGGTTTGAGTTTATTGCCTTGAGAGCTTGAAAATTGTACAACATAATTCATCTCTGAGTAGATCCGAAATTTCTATTACAACTCGCATCCCTCCTTAAGTTCCAAAAATCTTTTTACACTTCACATATCTCCCAAAGGGCGCGATTAACTTTCCTGGCAACTTTTCTAATGGGAAGAACTGAACGTTGTTCATCTCACTCGCAGTGGTGGCCACTGATTGCTGGAGCGCTGTTTTCGTCCGAAATTGCACTTAGGCTGTAAAGGCAGCTGAAAATAGACTGCTGGTAGACCCTTTGCGGGCAATGAACAGCGAAACCTGGAGTGAAAAACGAACCAAGTTCGCGGATTTATTGAACCTGTTCCCGTGAAATACTTGCAACCAAATCAATTTACACGTTCTCGATTATCTAGAATGGGGTGTCCAAGTCTAAAATGAAAAAGCTACGCTTTCTCCACACTTGGTTTACTCAGATTTTCCCGCGTTCGACACCAGTGTTTGTTTCCTCACGCTTGGCACCCTTGACGTCCTTTTCAGTACGTGTACTGAATGGTTAATTATCAAATACGCGCACCGTGATTGGTCAGATGTGGACACGACCTCTGCTTGCGACAGTCCCAGGAACCTTTGAATTAAAGTTCGAGTTATTTTACAATACCATAAAAGTATGTACATGGGAATTCAGTATTCGTTTCACAGAGAAGCGAAGTCTTCTTTGAGCTGAGTAAGAACGTCTTTACTGTCACAGTGATCTGGATATCCCTCTAAAGATTTAGTCACTGAACTGTGACTGCTTTGAAGGTCGCCGATCTGTGGAGGGCAAAAAGAAGGAAACTTAAGTTACTTCTTACACCGACAAAAGAAAGCCGCTAAAAGCGAACAATGCTGGCAAAAACAATCCTAACAAACGGAAACGGAAAACACCCGCAGTGTCGGTCTTACAGGAGAGGGTTGCGTAGGAGATGCCAATGACTCGTAACATAGGGTTCCGTTGTTTACTTGCATTCAGAATTGCCGCTTAAAAAATATATATAACTGAGTTGTATCAGACAATTTTTGCATTCCAACCATTTGGCGTAACCTTGACTTCGAGCAAACAAAAAAACAACAGTAAGGGAATGTTAACCGATGCATTTTTCGATAAAACGTTCGTCTCATTAGTTTGTACTGCAATCTGTCGCAGGTATGCCACTCCTTATAGCACGTGCAAACCAGCTGCGATTTTCAGCTTGATACTGCTGTTCATTTATGCACTTTTCATTCTACACAAGTTCGAAATCCACACAATTAAATCATTCTACTTTAAATTGTGTCACCCCCTTTGTCTCAGTCAATGACAGGACGATTTAGACAGCAGTACTTCTAAACGATGGGGAAGTAACACCCACCTTTAGTGACAGCAGTGCGTGATTATAGTTGGGTTCATACATGTGAGGAGCAAGAGAGGAAGCAGCTTGAAGGAATGCGCGAGCCTGGAAAAGAGCAACAAAAAATGAAATGTCTCTGAAGTAAGCCCAAGCACGTCGCATGTCTCTTAGGGTCAGTCGGAAGAGTAAACTCATCGCGCACGCCAGAATCGTAGCATTGCACGCGGCAGCTGTGAGGCTACGAGGGATATACCGCCCATCAACCACGTACGTGCGAGTTCTGGACTTCTGCTTGTATTGCATTAAAATGACTCTACACGTGCGAGATCTCGTCAAGCTCTGTGATACTCTGCAGACTGGTCTTAGTATGTGGGAAAAACACACGAGAGTTCAGTTCCGGAAGGGAAATGAGGATTCAAATGCCACTGCAAGAACAACTGCTCAGATACCTCAAGTAAGAAAACTGGTTTATACCTGTTCTGTGTGGCCCTTCCTCATTTCCAGGACCCCTAGGTTGTTGTAAGCCTCGGCGTGGTCATTATTAGATGCGAGAGCTAATCTGAAACACTGATATGCGAGCTGTATGTCTCCAATACCCTGAAAACCAAGGAAAGAGAAGGAAAAAAGTACAACGTAATTCCAAATGAACCTCGTCCCCAACCAAAAAAGGACTCTTCAATCTAAAGCATGTAACCTGTCGTAATAATATCAATGCATTGTTCAGCAGACAGGTTATGAGAATAGACAAACGTATCAACCAGTGGCTCTCAGTGTTATCTTGATATAATCCCAAATTCTCTTAACTAATATAGGTGCTAGGAAGGAGATCTTGGGAGTTAATTAAAGGGTTAAACCAGTTTGATTGTTTATTTCATTCACTGACGAGTTTAGCTTTTCTATTCTCTAGATCGAGACCAGGGATCGAGGCTAACTTTTCAGCTTACTAGCCCAGTGGCTAGAGCACATGTTTTGTGCTAACATTTTCACTGGCCAAAATGGCTAGTTAAGGGCAAACCCTACCAGCAAAAACGGAATTTTTACTAGTCTGTGGCTAGCTGGCTACTGTTAGTCTCGAGCTCCGGAGACGAATCTTCCTGCGATCTAATTGTTTAGAATGTCTTCGAATTTTGTTGCCATGTTAGTTATAGTTTACAATATTGTAAAACCAAATCAAGATATGTTACCACGGCGACGTGTCCAATGTTGTACCATACATCAGCCATGTTTTCGTCGGACGCTAGTGCCAGTGCTCTTTCAAAGCAGTTAAGTGTCATGTCATACTGCTGAGCGAAGAAACAACACAGCCCCAGATTGGTAAACAGTTCTGCATTGTAAACACCCATCTGAAGAAGACGCCTGAAATCAAATGAAAGATAAAGGAAACGAGATACCAGAGACGCGTTCAGTGGACTGTGTTACAAAACTTGATTTCATGTTCGTTCGGTTCTATCACGGTTCTATCACAGTTGGACAACTAAAGACAGCTGATCACATTCCTGTATCTTAAATACCCCTTACTGGAGATTGATACAATAATCACTTTAGATTTGGATTTTTAGATTCTCCTATGTCTTCCCGCACTTACACCCGCGCATTACTTCCGTCGTTCGTTGTCGCGCACTTGGTGCTAGACACACGTTTTCTCGCTCTTGGCACCGATTTCGTGTATAGGGCGTTTCCAATTGGGCGTTTTCCGTTTTCTTTGGCAAAGTTCTCTTTCCTCTGAGTTGTAACTGGTCCTTTCTTCATCTGCGATTGTCGTGTTTCTGAAGTCATTGTTTTTCACGAATGTTGTTAAAGAGGTTTCGTACCCTTTATCAGACACAAATTTCCAGTTCTTTCCAGCCCCCAGAAAGTTTTTTCCAGGAGCGCAATGCACAATCAAGTATTTTTCAATTGCTCGATCTTCCCATCTGGCAGCTCCGACGTCCTTTTCATGAAAAGTCTGTCACTTCAGCTTACAGATTTCCAGGATTTTCCTTCCATTTTTACTGAAAGATGTTCTACTACTGAAAAACGTTATATTAAACTTCAAGTAGTTTCCAGGATTTTCAGGACCGTATTAAACCATTATATTAAAGGGAAAAAAAGCAACGCACATTGCTCCTGTTGCAATGGAGAGAAGTTGTAGGCTTACCGATAAAATCTAAGAGCAATCTCCGGCTGATCAGTGTAGAAATGGTGAGTTGCGATGCAAGCGATGGCCTCCACATGAGTATTATCAAAGTGCAGTACTTCTTTATACAATTTCACGGCATTGGTCATGTCGTTTAACTCCTGCAAATGATTTCAAATTAAGAAGTAAAGAATAGAACATAAAACAGATCTCTCAACTTGAGTCAGTGAACAGTTAAAAACCGTTCTTACCCAAGACAAATACAGCCATATTTATTTCCTAAAAAGTTAACCGCGAGATTTCAAGGTTAATTCAAACGCTCGTTGCTGTTTGGCTTGGAACACACACACGGCATCTACATCTACATGAATTTTAAGTCCTACAATTGGGGTACCCATCACTGCAAGACGTCATCGCTACAGGTGAACACCTGAATCTAAGGACGCGGAAACGCACACCTTCTCGTTCAGTCTTCCCTTATACTTAAAACTTTGTACGTGTTCTGCGACCATGATTTCTTGAGTTAAGATTTCAGAAGAATAATGAGAAGTTCAACATATTTTAGACGGACAAATAGGTTGTCCCCTGTTTGCCAAAGGTCTGCAAAGCAAGACTGGGTTTGAAAGATCCGTCACAAGGTTTCTTACCTCGTGGATGCGGGCAATTCCTGTTAAAAGTGTGGTCTCGCCAGGAAATTTCTCCAGAGCCTTCAATGAAGGAAGAAAAACGCTGTTTACTAAGTTGACAAATCAATTGCTAACTGTAGAAATGATATCATTATATTGATGCTTGCTCCGTTTAACTCAGAGTTAAACCCTAGGCAGAACCTCGTCAACGCCCCTCGCCAAAGATGACGTTACTATGTATCCATATTCACAGGCCAAAGAGAATGAGAAAACATTGAAAAAAAGAAGAAGGCAGACCAACCTTTTTGTATACTTCAACAGCAGTGAGTGGCTGATCCAGTCTTCTGTATACTTTACAAAGATACAAATATATATCTACAATGTCTTGATCACGGAGAGCTGACTTGAGCTGCCTCTCAGCATCACGATACATACCAAGTCTGCAGGGATGAAAAATCACATATGAGCTAGTTTAAGGCGTAGGGCTGGGGACAGATAGGGTGATGAGTGGGGCAGTTAGAGGGGAGGGGAGGGGAGGTGGAAGGGGGGGGAAGAAAAAGCTAAAACTAGGGCCCTGTTGTTCGGAAGCCGATTAACGCTAATTCAGGATTAAAAATTAATCAAGGAGCTTCTTTCTCTCTCCTCAAATGTTGTTCAATGCCGATATTCTGCAAAATTTTAGATTGGGGGAGGTCAATCCTGAAAAACAAACAGTAGCAAAAACAACTTTCATCCAATGGTTGAAAACTGCAATCAAAGTTTACACTAATCCTGGATTATGTTCATTGGCTTTCGAACAACCAGGCCCTGGAGTCAAGGACTGTAAAAAGGAGGACACACTGAAATCAATACATTGTCAGTGTCTTTGGCTGTGGATGGTCAGGATGGAAAAGCGGTTATTTTCAAATACACTTATAGTCTCCAAACTGACGTAAAACAGTAAAGGTTTCTACCTGTAATAGCTTTTGGCCAGTTGAACTTTCCACCACCAGTCTTTAAACTGACACTCTTCAGTGGCTTTGGCTGCGAGTTCCAGTGCCTAAAGGATGCAGAAGGGGTCATTACACAATTAAGAAATAATTAAAATGTGGACAGATTTAAACTACAGTTAAAAAGAATAAATACAAGTTTCCTAATTGCTGATTTAATAGTCTCACAAATGAGTCACATAGATGTAGATTGTAATGATTTCACTGCTATACTTCTGGTCTTCATAAGGCAATAGTCTCCACCAGTTTTGTATCAGTGTACATGTAAGTAGCACCACAGTTGAAACATCTCAATCCACATCTCTGTGACTCAATCATGTCATAATCAATTTTAAAACCCTTTAACCCCTAAGAGTGACCATTGCATAATCTCTCCTTATGATAACACTGCTCAATCAAACATAAAGATTGTGAGAAAAAGGGAATTGATCAACAAGTATTAAAGGTTTTGATTATTTACCAAGTTCTCCTCATCGTCACCATAGAAAATGTATGGAGAGCAGTGTGGAGAAAATACATTCTGATATTAGTGTTTAAAGGGTCAAATCAGCAATCATTTCAAGCCATGATGATTAACACCATTGATTACAGACATTTCCTATCAAACTGTACCAAAGAGAAGAAGGCAACCACAAAACCATTGTAACCATTTTCTGACTTTACTTACATTTCTAACATCATTTTCATGGTGAAAAATGTATTCAAACAATACCTGGAAAAAAAGGAGTGGGTTAGGAAAAGGCAGTTATCAGTACCTACTTTCAGCTAGAAGAACAAAAGGTTTTTAGAAAGCTGAGTTGGCAATGAATAGGTTGATATTTACCTTTGCAAGATTCTGCCTCTGTGCATATTTAGACAAGTTTAGCTTTGAAACATTTATAAATGGTCCATCTGGCTGTGACAACATGGATGCCTAAATTACAAACATCAGGTTAGTTGGATAAATTTTTATAAAATTTGGATTGACTCATGGTAACCATATTAAGATCTGCTAGGGGTCAGCTTCCAGCAACTATGAATCAGGCCCCGGTTGTTCAAATGTTGGATAGCACTATCCGCTGGATAAATCACTATTCAGCAGATAAGTATTGGGAAAGCTAATTGCACTAACCACTGGATAGATATTTATCCGGTGGATAGTGCTATCAGCCTTTGAACAACCGGACCCAGGATGTTAACAGAGTAAGCATTAAATTTGGTATACAGGTTCTTACAGTGCCCAAACGAACATGTCGGCCAGATGCACTTGTTACTGGTCTGAAACAACAGAACAAAATAACAAATAACATTATAAAATTAACTGATGTCAGACAGTAACACACGCATTCTGTGTCTGAGGAGACATGGCAGGGCTGTCACTAATTTTTGAAGAAGGTGGGAATATAAAAAAAAAAATAACCAGGGATTCAACTTGCTGTAGCGAAGTCAACATGCTCCATAATGTAATTTACTTTCAATTTCGGTCACCTGTGTCGGTAAAAAATATACGTACCGTATATTTTATGAGAATTTTCACTTTGTAGTATGATGGCAACCAATTTTGGCTGCCACTGGAACTCTTCAGTGGAGCAATACTGCTGAAGGCTCGAGGTCGGCATAGAAGAAGGGAGAATTTAGTGAAAGTTTGGCTACAAGATTCAGTTTACAGCTTGTGCAAGGAGAAGAAAGGCAATACAGGGTTTGACAAAAACACCAACAGTGAATTTGCTGAATTCTGCTGCATCGTACGATCCTACTAGGGTGTCTTCAATGGTCGGCTATGATGGCTACAAGTTCGAAGAAGCAACGCAGTCTAAGTTTCTGCTTATCACCAAAACAAGTGGCAAGTCAGTAGTGTTCCTAGTGGAAGCTCCTTGCATTTATTTAGTGTATCAGGTTGTATTTTGTCACAATTAAGTGATTATAACTTGAAGATTGTCAGCCATTATTTGTGTTGTCTGCAATCAAAATAAGCAATGTGCAGAGCATGACGGGAAGTGACAATGGGTCTTTAAAATACGAGGGGAAAATCTCTGGTCCCTGGCCCTTAATGACAGCCCTGCATGGATACAGCACACAGTACCTAGCTGTTTGTGCAGTACGCGGAGTCCTTATGGCTTGTTCCATTGTCCCTGGTCTACCACTTTGTGTTCCAGGTCTGACAAATCCACTGACTGGACGTCCTGCCTGTGACATGGGTCTATAAAGCACAAGTACACAATTAATTATTTGATTTAAATCTGAAGGCTCAATGACAAATCTGAAAACCTGATGGTGAGACGAAAGATTTTAAGGAGTTAATTCATCAATTAAATTAACAGAAGGTAGAGCCTTTGCTCTCATTATCTTTTAGTGCTGCATGATTTATCAATAAATCTGTTTTCGGGTTTTCTTTTTCCCTATTCCTCACGCTGATGAACCATTTTTCACAGACCATTCAAGTCAAATCCTTTATTTGACCACTACCATTCAAGAAGCCAAAGGAATCAACTTCTCTATATCAGTTTTTTTTTTGAGAAAACACTGCCTTTGCAAGCATTTAGAAAACTCTTTTCATACCACTAGTGTGCCAACGGCAAAACTTCTTGGCTTTCATTTACAGTTTCTCTAGCTTTTCAGTTACCTTGATATAAATCAAGCTCCCTTATTTTTCAGTTGATACGCACTTGTTGAGAGCTGCGTGCTGGGTCATGGCATTAGCCTATACAAAGACTAAAGATTATTCAACCCTCACAGTCATATAGTGTTGTAACCTCGCAAATCTCCCAGCTGCTGACCTCAAAGCAATGAACAGCTTACCAGCTTCTGGGGTCAAGTGTGATGACTTTTTTATATACACAAAAAAATGAATCCATCACTTTACCTTACCCCTGGCGTGGGGGCTCCCTGTCCAGTGCTTGTCCCTGGTTTTTTTAAAGATGTTCCAGGGCCTGAAAAAATGCAATATTTCAACAGAGGAAGTTAATTTTTAATGGGCACTAGCTCAGTAGTGATATTTATTTTTCACCGTTCCTTTTCTGAAAAATTAAATACCGACAATGGCTGCCCCAAACCATTAAATACAAAGAAGTAACAAAAGTTAGACACTTTCCACTTGCTGCTGATTACAACAAACGACTAGTAAAAATGTAGCAAAGATTCAACTATTGCATGAAATCTACGAAAGTAGAAAATAATGCACTGACGTGGTAACTGGGCAACCGCGTTGTCGTCCATCAACATTTCGGCGATTCCTTCCTCATCGACATCGACTTCATCAACATACACTTGCTCCGTCAAGGCTCGTGTTTTTAAACACCATGATGCCTGATCGAAAAATAAAATGGAAAAATACACTGAGGACATTTTCTTCGAAAGAAAAAAATTATTTAACTTTTATGCAAGCAAATTCTAAGTCAAGTTTAACTTAAGCTATTCGGTTCAACACTAATAAAAGATGACGAGTTGAAATTATCAAAATTCGTCCCTGATTTCACACGACTGGCATACCTGATCGTAAGGATTTTTCTTCAACAACTGTGTGCAAACTTCTGCACACTCTTCGAATTTTCTTCGCCGGTAAAAACTCATCGCCAAAAACAACGGGTCCATCTGCATCGCTCCTGTGCTCGCCATCTTGGAATTTGCCAGCGTGTATCGCAGGCTCGCGGTTTTTTTGTTGTCATGACAGCGGAGCTGTTTCCCGCGAAATTTTCGGCCAGTCAACACGACAAGCGGAAAAAGCAGGAGCTTAAAGCTTATCAGTTTAACTCTTCATTAGTTTATGTGGGAGCGCAATCATTGATATGCCCTGGGGTCGTGAATTGACGTACTTTTTTACTTTCGATCCTGGCCTTAATGTAACCGCTAACTTTATTTTTACTCTGAGGGAGTCCAATGTCTATGAGCTTATGGTTTCCTTTTGGGCTTCCTCGCCACTTTCATTTGCTTTTGTGTAACTGTTTTGTTTTATCGTTATTTGTATTTTTAGATAAAAGAAACAAATATGAAATCAGAATACTACAGAATAATAAACTATATAATACAGAATAATAAAGAATAACTACAGAATAATAAAGCAGCGTTATAAACGTCCGCTACAATCAGCTAGTTAACTTGCAATTTTGCCTCTGCGGGCCCATTTGCGGAAGTGGTGGTATGTCAATGATTTTGAAACTGAACTAGTAACAAATTTCCTCTAAAATCTCAATAACATAGCACGTTTTTTTGAGTGATCTCTCGTTTACATTCGTGACTTGCCGATAATCGCTCGACTGGTGTGTGGTTTTACTACGATCGCATCAGATCGTGCAGAGTGGACACGAAATATTGCGAAACGGTTTGTGTTTTGATGTCTAGTGCAGTGGTGTAGAATAACCACTTAAAAAAGATATTTTGACTCAACAGTGCACGTGATATCCCATGACCACAAAATACCAACTCGAAGCCTAAAATAACATAACTTCGGAGCATGTCTAATAGATTTTGTTTTATCTTAAGGCGTTTTCACGTCTTCTCTCACTGTCTCCCGCTGTTTTTTTGCCGTTGGCATGGCCTCGGATTAGTGTACTCACTGAAACCGGAACGTGCTGTATTGGATATAATCGAACTGGCGGGGGCAGAGAGGGCAAAAATGACCGACGTCATGACACATACAAGTGTTGTCGCGTCGCGACCATATAATATACCCTCAAACATGCAACCGGGAACATGCTTGAAAAAACACCTCATCACGGATAGGAACTCCAGCCGAGTGTCCCTTTGACTGCTGCCGCTTGAGGCTTATTTGCAAATTGTTTTTAAAACAGAACAGAAAAATAAAATTTAAAATAGCTAAATGAATTAATAATCAGTCGCCAGTGCAAATCCTGTTTGGGAGAGCCAGGTGTTAAATCGCAAATGTGCTGCTGAAAAGGGCACACGTTTCGCAATTTTGGGCAGAACTTAACGCTAGCTTGGAAAAATACCCTCAAAGTTTCCTAAAACTATCGAAATTATATTATCATTTATATTATTACATTATTTTATTATATTATATTGAAATTATTGGAAAAACAAAGAAAGAAAGGAAGAAAGAGAACTGTTGAGCAGCAATGGCTGTGAGCCTGCGTTTTTAAATGGCCGAACCTAACAGTAACAACTGACGACGAAGTCCAACAAGAACCGCCACCGGATCAATGGCCTTTCCTGTGGTGTTGTTATTTTGTCATCACGACGTTCCGCGCTGGTAAAGAAAGCCTTGGTCTCAAAATAAAGGTCAATTGAAATCATCTTGGACCGCTTGATTGTGCTGCTCACATTATTTAGCCTTGGGGCGGAAATCCTTGAAAATTCTGGAATTTTGTAATGCAGCCAACAACACGATCAGAGCAATTCACCGCCGCCCATCGGCCCCCTAACAATACATGCAAGCGTCACTCAACAACACTCACGTGTTTTTTTCTAAAACCCTGTTAACTCCAGCAACAAGGAAAACTAGGGTCACGAGTCAACTTAACTACTTTCTGTACTTATGCTCAACGAAAACGAGGAATGAGCACGTGTTTCGCTAAGCCAACCGAACAGTCAAAGTCTTTGAACAAATATTTGTAAGAAAAAGCAAAGTATAAATAATGTATTTTTGATCATTAGTATCAAGCTACCAATCCATATATAAGCCTAGTCTTATCAAAATATCAGCAAAGTGGAGGAACAACTTTGCTTGCGTGAATCAGAAAGGGCCTGTTCCATTTCCCTGACGACCTTGTGTGTTAAACATAAAATGTGATCGAGTAGGTGTCATATAAGCACATGCTTCCTTCTACTTACTGTAAATGCAGCCAAAAGTATTATTTCGTGGTTTTAAAATCATGATTTGAAGTACCCGATTTCCTGAATTTTTTTCCCTTTGAGTTTGACTTCGCATCATAGGTTCCTAAATAAAATATTTCATCGTTAAATATATTTAACTACAAAAATCACGGACAAGGGCCAGCCGACATTAATTGTTACAATAAAACATTTGAATTTACTTTTGTTGGCGATGGAAAGATTAGGTTTGAGTGACGCGACGCTTAGAAGCGTTAGTTTGCGCGTTCGATATCCGCGCGTGACGCGGATCTGAAAGGCGATGAAATGGCTTTCTTTTGTGTTTTGGCCGTGACGTCACTACTTGCTTCCAATCAGCACCCGGAAACCAGTGGGCATTGGTCCTCATCCGGCGAAACAATGCAAGACCTTTTCTATAATGAGGTTTACAGTGTTTGGTGAATACTGCTATTATGTGGTAGAAGCGTGCAGATCTTCCTTTTTTGAGAAAATGGGTCGCTGTTCTAAAGGCATTGGGATATATACTTTGAGAATGACGTGAGTTTCCAACGAGAAGTATTGATTGCGAAACAATTTCAGATCGTACAGCTGGTTGAAAGCTTAAAGCACGCAATTTTTGTTCGCGCGTGGTGAGAGTTACAACGCCAGCTGCGAAACTACAAACGACAGTAGCGTACACTCGTAAAAAATGGAAAGACAAATCCCCGACTCTGTCATCCTAGAAGTCTTTACGTACCTATCCAAACGAGAACTTGGCGTCGTGGCTCAAGTTTGTCGACGCTGGAGACGCGTAGCTTACGATCGCTCGCTTTGGTTCGTTGTTGACATGAATGATTTTTGGCCTGCGGTCGATGAGGAGACTTTGTTGATGTTGATCCGGACGCGTTTATCTTCGGCAAAAGCGCTTAATTTGGGTGGCTGTACACTTACGGCAAAGGTGGCAAAAGAGCTCGCTAAAAGATGTCATCAGCTGCGTAGTTTGGTATTTTATGGAGCCGAAGTTGAAAGCGAAACGGGCCACGAAGGCATACGTGACTTCCCAACGGGTTTGGAGTTAATGGATTTGCGCTACTCGTGGGGAAATTTCAAGTTTATGAGGCGGTTACCGAGACATTTTACTCAAATGAGATACGTTGGACTGGGAATGGACTCTTCAGAGAGTCTTGTGCCCGATGTTTTCGCAAAGATGAGGAACTTGAGAATTTTGGATTGCACAGATTGTGAGACTTTGACCGATGACGCACTTCTCAAGATCTCCATGAATTGTCCGCATTTAGAATCGATTTGCTTGAACGAATGTAAGAATTATCGAGGCAAGCACCTCTATCGAGTTCTAAACAACTGTAAATTCGTGTCTACCCTTCTTATTCGCTTTACCAAGATAACAGACGAGGCATTGATGGTGGTCAATTGGGAGAGAACAATGGTCAAGGAACTCGATTTAACAGGGTGTTATTTCGTGACAACAACCGGGCTTTCAAATGTAATTTCCCGGTTGCCCGACATTCGCTACTTCAAAATGAACCAATGTGGATTTAGGCATATCCTACATTTGAGAATTTACCAAGAAGTGAGGCCAACATTGGCTTACAAATGTTTGGAAACTTTGGATTTACGATGGAACTTTCTTCTCTCTGCGGAATGTTTGGAGGGCGTACTGCAACAGTCCCCCTCCCTGAGGTACCTGGGAGTGAGTCACTCCCCTAGGGTACCCCCATCAGTAATTGCTGAAATGTTCAAGTTTGTCTCCAAGTTGAGGATTTTGGAGTTTGGACCTCTTAGAAAGGAGGCTCTTTCAGAAAGTCCCCTAGTACCTAATTTAATTAAGATGTGTCCCCTAATTGAGGCCGTGTCTTTGATTAATTTCAAGCTCATTGATGATACAGATGCTGACTTGGTACAGGAGTTGAGGGACAAATGCAAACACATCCGAGAGGTGAAACTATGTAGTCCTCGAATTGAGCATGTGGCCATTGGGAACAGTGGTGAAACTATCACTGTGGAGCGACTTCTTATCAAAATGGAAAGTCTGTTACCCAGTCCTGAAAACACACTTGGCAAAGTGATCAACAAACTGCATGTGTAGAGGTAGCAAAATTTATCTTCTTGTTGTTGCAGATTGTCATTGTATATAATTGACAGAAGTTACAAATGCATTCATCATTCTTAAAATCTCTCCAAATGAAATTTAAAAAATTGACATCTTTAACATGACACTGAGTGTTTGACATTAAAGGTTGACTCATCTTACTGGATATGTACTTGCTCTTTGATTCTTGTTGTTTTTACATTTTCATTATTGGATGAAAACCTGTCAAAAGGTTCTAGAGACTGCATACATAATTTCCTTTGAAACTTGGTGTACAATATTCTCAAGTCACATTCCAAACTTCTATAATTTGAAAGTTTATTTTAAAAACTTCTCAGGGTAAACACACAGTCAAGAATGTTACAACACTCAGTTAATTGTTAACATCATAATTATTTTTGTGATATTTATGTCCTTTATTTCAATAGCTTACTTATAGCCAACTTCATACCCACAATGTCCATTTTATGACGTGGAGTTGGATTAACACTGCTAATATACTATTATTACAGAAAAGTATGGTACGTTGTCTGTTTTTATGATAATTATTTTTTGATCAATGTCATCCAAGGGATAACTCTTAAATTAAATGTTGGGCAAAATGTTTTGGGACACATCACTACAGTATTTTTAAAAGCTTTCCTACGCCACCTTGATTGCTATTTTTCCTGTACCATGCTGTGTTTAACAATCTGGTGTTTGCTTATGCAAATTCTGCACTGATGTACGTTTTTTTAACAATGGATGTCAACAAGTACCCAAGCACAACATGTTCTTCTGTATTGTTCAGTGACCCAAGCAATGTTTGCCCAAGATTTTAGCATTTTCAAAGTTGGTGTCTGCATAATATTTGTTGCAATATTATACAAACACTTGCTTTGGTTGGGAAACTGTAAAAATAGTGCAAGATCTGTATAGTAAAACATGTGGTGTGTTGATGTAATCTTCTCTCCAGCTGTAATTTTCCTCTGAAACTCCCATAGTTTTAAATGTCAGAATGATAAGAATATTTTGATGTACTCAGAGTGGGTAATATATTTAAACGTCTGCTACATGTCAAGTCAGTTGATCTAAATACTGGTGTTTTATTTTGAGAATGTTAAACCAAATTAGATATTGACAAAAGGCCTCCATCTGAGGGTTTAGGTCCTCTATCCAGCACATTAGATAGCCTCTTAATTAACACATTATTATTTAACACACAATGGAGTAGTTAGGATGTGAAGGCTTAAAAAACAGGATAGACTTCCTTCCCATTTGATTTACTGCATATTGCAGATTTGTAGACAAAAAAATTCCGAGCAGGGTGTTGTTTATGGTTGCTTTCAATTCTACAGGTCAGGCCTTAGCTGTCCAAAGATTGGATAACTTTATCCAGATGATCAGTTTCCATATTTGCAGCACATTTTGTGTG
The DNA here is from genome assembly GCA_948470475.1 of Galaxea fascicularis. Classification (NCBI taxonomy): domain Eukaryota; kingdom Metazoa; phylum Cnidaria; class Anthozoa; order Scleractinia; family Euphylliidae; genus Galaxea; species Galaxea fascicularis. The sequence goes on along the minus strand of OX419342.1, from coordinate 27,748,687 downwards.
CAGGGTTAGGACTTATGTGCTGGACAAAATTATCCACTGTTTGAACAACTGATGCCTGGCTTTCAATATATGTGAATGTTATATTCACTCCTGAGACACACGTCTGTATCTGAGTAACCAGCATTATCGGTTGGAGAGGAATTTATTCACCATAGGTTAAGTCAGGTGCCCAAGGCAAAACTTGGGCATTCTTTTGTGTAGTTACTTGGCTCTTTTAGGCTAAAACTTCACTCTGGTCAACAAGCTTTCTTATCACATTGCTTACACATTCACCGAGCAAACTTCTTTTAAACAAGGTGGTTTCATTATAATTTGTAAATACAACAAAATGTACTCTAGGACTGGCTCCTGAAGATTAAGTAAGTGATTTAAAAAATGTTGAAAATTTGTACAAATTTTAACCTAGAACATTGAAGTCAATGTATTTATATTGTATAATTTATCGCAATATTAGTGTTATTATGAGTGTTGTAGCTCAGATGGTGGAAAAGGAATTTGAAGAGCTGAATAAAAATTAATAACTATATACACAATAAAAATATATAATAAAATATTTGTTTTGCTCTATGGATGAATAATAAATGAATAAATAATAATAAATTGGTAAAAAATAGGCACCAGGAAGAATTGAAAGATGTTTACATGAATTGTGCCCGAGAAGTGTTTTAATTCTCCTACCCTGTGTATGTACATGTGCTATTATCAGCTTCAGATAAAAGGGGATAAATGTCATTTTTTTTTAAATTTTGGTCGCATAACTTTCAGACATCTGTTTACATGTCACTGCATTTCCGTGGGACCATGAAGATGTATAATTGTGTATATTAATAGACACTAATACACCTATTTCAATCAAGGTTGCACCTGTGATCCATGGTGCATGACGCACAATCTGTTTCATAGCCCGCAATGCAATATGACAGATCTTGAGTTTACAGTGCGACGCAACTTACCGTGGCCACCCAACAAACATTTTTACAAGTTAGCCAATCAGGTTACGCGAATTTGATTGACAGAGATGCCTCCATTTGGTTGTTGCGTGTTTAAACTTTCTACGGAGGCGTGTCTGTCAATCAAATTCGCGTACCTTGATCAGTGACTAACTTGTAAAAATGTTTGTTGGGTGGCCACAGTAAGGCGCGTTGAACTGTAACTCGGTTCAAGTCAAACAGAATAATCGAGACCACTACGGTGTCCGTAATGAAGAGTTCATCACGCTGCTAAAAGGGTACTCTTCCAAACGGTCTCTATCCTCCATGTGTTCACGTTGCCCGAAACGAAATAACTTCGCAAGCAGGGAGCTTTAAGCACAAGAAAAACGAACAGTTCCATTTTTTCTTGTGCTTGTGCTTATGTCGAGTGCGTTGCTGGTGAAAACAGCGTAAGACAAATAAGTGGGTTCGTTCTTATGTTTTTATGCCAGCCCTTGTGCTGATGTTTATGCTTGTGCTTGTGCGCTTGTGAAAACCAGCCTTAACGCAAACGTAGAGCATAAGTTCCTTTTACACTCTGACTCAAAGCTCAGGGCAAAACAAGGCACTTACAAACTAACAGATGTGAATGCGGCTTGCTCTCAAATCATGGAAGCTTTTTAAGAATATTGTATTTCTCAACTGGTAGGTATTGAACCGCTATCACAAACATAAAAAGAAAATCTGGAATGGTAAAGGATGGTTTTCACTAGCGCATAAGCATAAGCATAAGGAAAAGTGCAAATGAAAGCAGCAGCGACATAAGAATAAGCATAAGCAGAAACATAGGAAGAACGAACCCACTCATTTGTCTTGTGCTGTTTTCATCAGCAACGCGATCGACATGCTTAAGCATAAAGGCCCTGGCAAACGAGGACACATTGTTGCGGACACATTGTTGCCGACACAAATGTTTCCCCGTTTTCAAGCGCGCGCAACATTTGTTGCAGACACAAATTTTGTGTCCGGAACACAAAAGCGACTAATTTGCACATAAAATTGATCTAATATGTTGTTTGTATTTGCTTTCTGGTTGTAAAATAAACTTACATGGTTAGACGCGACGAAATCCTCTAAAATCGTATCACGCGGAGCTGTACGTGTTCCTAACAGGGCCGTACGGCTTTTTCCGGCCCTGCTCGCGCTAATGCGTACGGACCTCATACGGGGATTTTCTCAATAGTTTCAGAATGAAAGCCCGCCCGGGGCCGTACGGGTCATATGATAAGAGCTGTTATGTTTGCGCTTGTGCTTGCGGTTATGCTTGCGTCGCTAGTGAAAACCACGCTTAAGGATGAGCAATGTAATTCAGAGAAAAACTCCTCTTATTTGTCTTATGCTGTTTTCACCAGACACAAGCATAAGCATAAGCACAAGAAGAACGGAACTTTTCGTTTTTCTTGTGCTTTGACGCTTAAGGCCGTGGCAAACGAGGAGACATTGTTGCGGACACATTGTTGCTCAGTGATGTTTCTTGGGCGCGCAAACTGGGAAACAGTTGTCACGGACACAAAATGTTTCTGAACAAAATCAGAACATTTTTTTTGTAAAAACTTCATCTTTTACGCGCTCATGAAGAGTCTAAGGAGGCCATATGATAAGTACATATTATTTCATCGTGAAAACGACCTCGACGCAAGCATAAACACAAGCGCAAGCACAAGCATAAAGATCAAAAGTTTTCCCTTTCTTGTGCTTGCGCTTGTGCTTACGTCCGTAGTGAAAACCACACTTGGCAAATAAGTGGGTTCGTTCCTCTTATGCTTCTGCTTATGCTTATGCTTACGGTTACTGTTGTTTTCACTCGGGCTTGTGCTTATGTTTGCGCTTATGCTTGCCTCTCCAGTGAAAACCAGCTGCGCATAATTTCTTGCGTCAGCTGCGTACGCACGAACGCGTGCATGTTCAAAACACTGCAAGTATTCTGAAGAACTGGTCTCCTAGAAATAGGTAAATGGTGATTTTCTGCCAAACGAGTATGGGGACCTATGCTTTTTATTTCTCATATTGAAAGAAAATTCTCCATGACATATCCAGATTTGAAGAAGCTTTTATTTTCCAGTTTTTCATTATTCGCAGAAGATCTCTTCCCGATGACACTATTGAAACCTCAAATGGTAGAGCATACATGCAAAAAACACGACTAATCTTTCATTAGTTCATTTTTGCTTCACCTTTGAGAGGTTATACTTCGACCGTGATGTGCTTTGATAAAATAAAACCTATATTCCATTTCTTCTTTCCCGTGTTTGTAAATTATTAGAGTCTCAGACCACTTTCGGCTATCTACTTAAACTGTGCTAACAATTAACTAAAGTGTTATATAAGCTAAAGCCTGAAAGCATGAAAACGGACATGGGGACCCCCTCTTTTTATTGCATTTCTTTGATGTTCTTGACGTTGACAACGACCTAGCAAATTTTCAATTAAAATCTATTGCGACTTCTATTTCTGGGGAATGACCTTAAATGGCAAAAAAAAAAATGTATATCGAGTACCCGGCCCCTCTGAGGTCTTTGATGCAGTCCGCGTTTCTGGTTTGAGACTGGGTACTAGTGTACAGATCACCGTTTAACTGCTCGACAAATATGGCGGCCATAACGTCGTGGTAAAATTCTTCAAGCTAGTAATCGTATAAAGCACTTTAAACTGGCGGAAATGGATCCTGAGGTTGCGAAGCGTCTACACGCTGAAGGAGCAACCTTGATAGTTTTGGACGTTCCTGAAGGCACGGAGTTCGGGATCGATTATTTCTCATGGAACGTGGGTCCTCGGTTTAAAGGTGTCAAAATGATACCTCCTGGACTCCATTTTATTTATTACAGTGCGGTCAATAAAGGAGGACAAACCGCTCCGAGAACAGGTATGTTCTTGTACCCCAAGCGACAGGATATATTGGTGTTGAGATGGGATGCAGTTTCTGAAGATGTGGTGGAGATACCAACAAATCAAGAAGAAAAGGATAAATACCGACAAGGTAGGTGGGATAGGATTTTTTCTTCTGTTTTGTGATGCAGTCACTCATAATTTAATGTAAATACATTCTACGACTGGAGACTTATTAAAACTGGAGTAGGCAGTACTTCCAGGTGCTTAGATGGTGGAGAGCTTGATGCAAAGAAAATTGCACTAAATTGTGGTGAAAAATTGTTGCTCGGCAAACTTTATTCCAGTCAGTTGCGAACTAACGATCCTGTTTTCAATCGCCAAGACATTAATTTTGGAATGCGTTTGGTGGTTTTGTTTTGAATTTTCAGACAGCTGAGCATTTAGTCTGAGTGAGAACCGTGCCCGTGAGTAGCAGAGATCATGTTACGAAAATTTTTCTATTGTAAGTGTTGCAATGAGGCTATTTTGTTCTTAGCTCAGGCAAACCGAACAAGTCAGCTGCGAAGCCACTGTCCTTTTCCTTATCACAAGGCAAATCTGAACAAACATAGGACACTTTCAAAAGGCTAGGTCAAACCATTTTCTTTAAATCTGTACAAATGTCTGACTCGTAAATGGTTTTAACCCAGGAGTCATATCATAATTAAGTGTCTGACTGCCAGGCATTTAGTTTTTTTTGAGACCCTTCTCGGCTGCTGGACGTATAGCCACAGTGAAAAATAAAAGTCTTCTCTTGCAATGCTATTTGGTTGCATACCCGTTTTCTCTGCCAGTTTTCAAGTTTATGTCAGGAAAATGCAAATTATAAATGGAGTTGTAAGTGGATAGAACTACAGGTATGAAACTTGCATCCACTTGGGGGTTTGTTGGTTCAAGACATGTGTCTTTTTATGATGATGACGTACTATGACATGTGCTGAAAACATGGTGTAAGTTGTTCTTCATATGGTCATCAAAACTTTTTTTCATTAAGACTCACAAGTCTTTGGACAGGTGAAGGAAGCTCACAATAGCCATTACAAGGCTAAAACAGTGATTGGCATTGTGGTTTTTATGATTCAGTTTTTTTACTGCAGCCTGAGTAAGTTCCTTTTCTTGTACTTTGGAATTTAGGTCTTCAAGAGATGGATAGGTTTCTTGGCCCTTATCCATACGCAAACTTCAAGAAATGGGTTTCACTGACCAGTCACATAGCTAAAGATTTATTGGAAAGAGTTCAGCCTTTATGCAAAAAGATATCATCTGTTACTGAGCTACCCCAACAACCTCAGAATTCAAGAGTAACATCTTCAGTATCAGAAGAAGCAGTTTTGTCGTTTCAACAGAATCCTGAGACTGTAATCAGATTCACAGAGGTTCCAAAACTGAGATACCCTAAGGGAGCATCCCCTGTGGAAATAAGCAAATATAGTATGGATGGTAGTCATGTACTCCACTGCATGTTGGATGGCATTAAAGGTGAGCTCTATAAAAAAATATTGATCAGGCTGATCTTTGTTTATTGTCCCTTTTTGATGCCTTGTTATCTTAAAGTATTGATTATAAATTTTAATGAAGATTAAGGATGGTAAATCATGGTCTTTCAAACATCGTGCACATTAAACAAAATTGTACAAACTTGTCACTTTGCCTTCATCTCTCTTTGAAGCCTAAACATTTGTTAGGCTTGAAGACAAAATGGTAGTCTCACTGTCGTTGTGACTTTGACTATGACTACAACCATGACTATCCAGAGTTGTTGAAAGTAGCCATCAGCCAGTAAAAATTACCACTAACTTTATGTTCCTTGCTGGCTTCTCTGCTGGGACATTCCTCTGATTCTTTAGCCCTGGTTTAGTAAAAGCTGCCTACTTCAAAATGTTCTGACAACCCTGCTATGACTGTGACTGAGACTATGACAGAGACAAACATAGCTGTAGTTATGATTATTATGACTATGGCTATGACTGTGAATGTCTAATAGCTTCTAACCATGACTAAAACTGACTGACTAAGACTATAACTATGACCAAGATTATAATTTTGACTTTAACTATGACTGTGACTATGGCTGTAAGTATGACTATAAATATGACTTGTCTGTGACTATACGTGTGACTATAAACTCATATGTATTTTTTGGATGACATTGTCATTTACAATAGTAATAATTATTATTGTAAATGTCAATGTTGATACCTAGTGGCTTAAGTAAACATCTAGAATCCATTTAAAGCATAATAATTTTTGTAACCACTCAGCTTTAGTTTTTTTTTCTTTTCTGAGTAGTTTTTTTTTGCTTATGTAAGTTTATGTCCTTTTTTTGCTGTAATATACTCTATATATCTAGCAAATTAAAATGGTTGTTGTTGTTGTAATATTCTAGATGTAACTTACTATTTAACACAGCATTTGAAGCTGGTTAATGTCACTTATAGTAGATGTCTTTCTAACCAGGTTCTCATAATCATGAGTTATAAGTAATACCTAAATTTTCTTTTATCAAAGACAGGAAGGAAATTCTTGGTGAGCTACAATTTGCTTTTGTATGTTTTCTAGTTGGCCAAGGTATGTCTTTTAGAATGTATAATTAACGTTGCACAAAGTTGACTTGTAATCTACATCCTTCAGAAATATGGAGTTCCATCCCCGCCAAAAATCAAAGTTGATCACAACATTCAACTTGACAGCTTAACCATTAACTTGGCAAACCTCAACATCATATTTCACTCTTCAACTTTGTACTTTGTATCACAAACATTGAAACTTTTGACATTAACTTTCAAAGTGACGGTTCAACATTCAACTTTAGCCATCAACATTCATGTTTACATATCAACAATGGTCTTGGCACATGGGCTGTCAGCGAAAGATGACGTTTGAATCTCCAAGTCGAATGTTGAGTTACCAAAGGCGCTCCAATCCCGCCAAAATTGAACTTCAGAATTCAACTTTCAAGTTGATAATTCAACATCAAATGTCACGTATCAATACCCGTATTTAACAATGAACATTGCTATTGCTGATGACGCAAATATGCTAGTTCACCATAACGTAATGTTCGATCTCTGAAAGTTGGTTGTTTACTGTATCAGAACGTACCAATCCCGCCAAAAATCCCATTGAAGCACTGTAGGGGAGGGGAAGGGTAATTTTGTACGCTGTGGCTATATGGCCGGTAACCGATCAAGGTGTTAAAAACACTAAATGGCCGGCAGTGCGAGATTTTTCTAAAAATTGTCGAATCAAAGAATCCTGGCTAAACCAAACCATCGTATGTCGATTAGGAAAAGAGGAGCGATCCTGAAAAACACCAAATGGCCGGCAGTGCGAGATTCAGTTTTCTAAAAATTGTCGAGTCAAAGAATCCTGTCTAAACCAAACCATCGTATGTCGATTAGGAAAAGTCAAGCGATCCTGAAATGATTTTTAGATCTCAATTCCAGCGCTTGCTTTATGCTGGGCTTATTGGACGAACTCAGTGTATTTCGTGACACTTCGAATTTTTTTCAGGTCGACTGCCGGCCAAGGCGTTAAACACACTAAATGACCGGCAGTCCGATAAAAATTGCAGAAATGATGGATAAATCCTACAAAACCGGTTGCATAGATGCCTGATCTTTGACAGTTTAAATTGACTGGAATTCTTCGATCTTGCAATTTTTATCGGACTGCCGGTCATTTAGTGTTTTTAACGCCTTGGCCGGCAGTCGACCTGAAAAAAATTCAGTGTCACGAAATACACTGAGTTCGTCCAATAAGCCCAGCATAAAGCAAGCGCTGGAATTGAGATCTAAAAATCATTTCAGGATCGCTTGACTTTTCCTAATCGACATACGATGGTTTGGTTTAGACAGGTATATCTTGGATTCGACAATTTTTAGAACACTGAATCTCGCACTGCCGGCCATTTAGTGTTTTTCAGGATCGCTCCTCTTTTCCTAATCGACATACGATGGTTTGGTTTAGCCAGGATTCTTTGATTCGACAATTTTTAGAAAAATCTCGCACTGCCGGCCATTTAGTGTTTTTAACACCTTGATCGGTTACCGGCCATATAGCCACAGCGTACAAAATTACCCTTCCCCTCCCCTACAGTGCTTCAATGGGATTTTTGGCGGGATTGGTACGTTCTGATACAGTAAACAACCAACTTTCAGAGATCGAACATTACGTTATGGTGAACTAGCATATTTGCGTCATCAGCAATAGCAATGTTCATTGTTAAATACGGGTATTGATACGTGACATTTGATGTTGAATTATCAACTTGAAAGTTGAATTCTGAAGTTCAATTTTGGCGGGATTGGAGCGCCTTTGGTAACTCAACATTCGACTTGGAGATTCAAACGTCATCTTTCGCTGACAGCCCATGTGCCAAGACCATTGTTGATATGTAAACATGAATGTTGATGGCTAAAGTTGAATGTTGAACCGTCACTTTGAAAGTTAATGTCAAAAGTTTCAATGTTTGTGATACAAAGTACAAAGTTGAAGAGTGAAATATGATGTTGAGGTTTGCCAAGTTAATGGTTAAGCTGTCAAGTTGAATGTTGTGATCAACTTTGATTTTTGGCGGGGATGGAACTCCATACAGAAAGGCTTACAATAAATGTAAAGCTAGGTCAGTACTTGTGTTTTACTTATGCAACTAGAAACTACATGTAAGTAAACATCTAAAACAATAGGGCTTGAAATAATGGCCAGTCAACGGACAATGTCCGGTCAGAATTGGGTGTTGACCAGACAGATAGTTAGGTTGCCGGACATTTTGTCTGGTCATCTGTACTTTTATAGACCAAGAAAATTTAATATTGAGCTACATGTGTTTGAACTTCACAAGGAACATTGTTTATGTTCCTGAAAAGCATTGTCACTCATGCAATCTGCTGTCACTTTTGCAAGAGTTAAGATTGTTCAAATTGTTCAAATTTGACTTGGCTAAAAATTACTTTACAAAGAAAAGTCTCACAGAGCAATGACATTAATAACAACAAACTCCTCCTAAGTTTGCTATTGAGTGATTGACAGCAGAGTTGTTGCTCCTTAGCCTTTCCTGCCTTTCTGCTCTGAAAATCTTTGAGATATTTCAAGTCTTGATTGTTCAAATTTTTCAGTTTATGATGCATTTGAACACTGGAAGAAAGTTCTTAATCTGCTGTGCTCATGTGACGAGGCATTGCCAAGATATGGTGACATATTTGATGCTCTTATAGGTTGGTTTGAGTATTTGTTAACATTTCTTGCAGTCCAGTTTTTGTGTGATAAAAAATGACTTGCCAGTGAAGCAGTGTTGCAGTGTTGACAGGCAAAACAGAAATCCTATTACCAGTAACTAGAGAGAAGCAAAAAATTGTCATTTGACCTTTAAAACTTGAGTCTCTCTAAACTCTGTCTGCTTTGGCATACTGACTGTACTCTTTTTGTAAGATATAAAGGTTTGGCCAAAAACTAGTAAAACTTGAGAAACAGAAAGAAGTTGACTGAATGACTGACTGACTTACCGCTGGACTGACTGACTGACTCAATGACTGACTGGCTGGCTGACTGACAGACTGACTGACTGACTCACAGACTGACTCTCTGACTCAGTGACTCACTGACTGACTGACTGACTGACTTACTGGCTGAGTGACTGACTGACTGAGTCATAGACTGACTCACTGACTGACTCACTGACTCATAGACTGACTCTCTGACTCAGTGACTCACTGACTGACTCACTGACTGACTCACTGACTTACTGGCCGAGTGACTGAACACCCACTTGGTTGCCAGGCTGAGAGATGAATTGGCTGTATGGCTGAGTGAGTGACTGTTATGATAAATTGGCTGACTGATCCATTTAGTTACTAGTAAGCTGACTATCTGACTGTTTGAGTGACTTACTTACATCATTTCATCCAGGATCCAGTCATGTCAGCCAACTGTTTTTCTGTTGTCCAGTAAGTTTGTCTGACTATCAGTATTATAGATTATCTACATCCTGTGCAGTTAGTCATAATCTTTTCCTTGCTTGAGTTTCAACCTCGTTCCCAGAACCTTTTCCCTGGCTTGGGGGAAAAGGTTCTGGGAACGAGGTTGGCTTGAGTTTGCCAGAAATTATTGCTACAAAGATAATCCTGTGATGCTCTTTGCTTTTCAGGAGTCCTCCATTTTCAAATCTTGGAAATTCCAAAGGATTTCTTTGTAGACATTGTGTCGAAGAACAATTTTCTGACTACTACTTTACAGGTAAACGTTAGTGACAAATGTTGAGAAAAGCAAACATACGCTCTATTTTCTCATAGAGCAAATGTTCACGTGAAGGGTGATTTGTGACTTAATGTTTCGTACATTTACACATACTAAGTTCTGTTCTCAGCGTTCTTATTTTTGAAATAAATATTAGCAAAAAAAGCTTTTTCAAAGTCTACATCTTAAGCTTCAGTACATCCATTGTAAACGCCTAAAGACTGTATACTGCGGAAGAAAACGTGATTATGATAATTATCGCTATTGTTATCATTATCATTATCGTTATCATTATTGTTATCATCATCGTCATCATTATCATCATCGTTATCATCATCGTTATCATTATCGTTATCATTATTGTTATCATTATCGTTATCAGTATCGTCATCATTATCATCATCGTTATCATTATCGTTATCATTATTGTTATCCTTATCGATATCATTATCGTTATCATTATCATTATTATTATCGTTATCATTATCTTTATTGTTGTCATCATCGTTATCATTATCATTGTCTTTATTGTTATCGTTATCGTTACCGTTATCCTCATTATGCTTACTGTTACTGTTGTTGTTACTTGCGCCACTTTCCTTCAACACTTCGGTGAGGTACAATCGTGTGAGTTACATCAGTTCATTTCATCAGTTCTGGCGTTTTTCTCGTTTTTTTCTGTTAAGGTATTCTTCTCCAACTTGGAGAGCTCAACAACAGTCGATAAGAAGCTTGTGGATAAGGCACGTCGATTCCGGCAGCATTTAACGAAGCGATTCAACTGGGATTTTGAGAGTGAGCCTGACGAATATGCACCGGTTGTAGTAGAAACGTGAATTGGAAAGTGCGAAAAGATGAGCAATTACGGGCTTTAAACGATATTGATAGGCGGCCTTCATGGTTGCAAAGTCGCATTCAGTTGAGTCTTTGGTGGATAGTCAAGGTACATTTTGTAGAGAGTGGTATTAAAACAGTCAAATGCAGCCAAATGCCCCTAGACACGGGACCTAAGTTAAGCAATCTCCACATTGCCTGCGGGGTTATCCACCTCAGGGAATTGAGTAACAGCATCTTGTATCAGACCCTACAGAGTTATGGCTTTATTTTAGTGATCAAATCAAAGACGAAAAATTTGCCTTTTTTCCAAGGGCATGGGTGAGATCTCAGGTCCATGCAACGAAAATCGCTGGATCGAAACCAAGAGATGGAACTCGCGAGGCCTTACATTTACGTGAATCAACCTTGGGTGTTTTGGCTTTGACTTCATTTATGTCCAGAAATGCACGTAACTGGGACCTTGGGTACTTCATATTACACACAATTTATTGCAGTTTCCATATGTCTTCATGTTTGACAGAATTGCTTACGTTAAGGGGGGATTAGGGCAAAGGGGACACTTTGTGATGTCTATCATATTAGTGTGCATTTCTTTCACTTCGGCGTCACGCACCTCCTAAGCTAGCCTACGTAGCTGGCGGTATTGTATGCGCGCAAAATAAAGTTTTGTGGCGGTATTTTAGGTGGATAAAGTTTTGGCGTCCGAGCCGCTAAGAGCAAGCAGGGAAGCCTCGAAGAGAATGGGGAGGAGGGCTTTGCTTTGAGGGTTTCACCGCTCGCAATTAGCGGCTCCGCCGCCAAAACTTTATTCCGTGCGCCTACAATACCGCCAGATACGCAGGCTACTCTTAAGCTTGGGGAATTACAAAGTCAAACCCTGTCTCTGTAAATAAGGTCATTGTACGCCCTCCTAAGTTCATTTACTGAGTTAACAAATTCTGTTTTTTTGTTTACTACTGTAGTATCAAGCAATTTTAATATTTTTTCTTGCTGGGTTAAATAGTATTAAAGATAACTACCCATCACCCTCTGCTATATCGCAAAAAGAATTCTCTAACCGGCTTTTACAATTCATCTTGTAACTTTTTAATTTCTTCACACTGTATTTGTCAATTATAAATATAATTCTGTTCGATCAAGCTTGAGATATGTTTTGAGAGTATGAAAGATGTCGTGTGGCTATTCAAGTGGAAGCTACTGTGAAGCACTTCCATGTGGTGCAACTTGTGTTGTCAACTCCAAGGTAGTTCGAACTTCTACGAATCAAATCCTGAAGTGTGCAATTCAAATTAAAGTTATTCAGTGGTTGTTTTCTTTCCCTTGGGGCTGTTTGTTTCATTTCAAGAAGCGATCCAGTGAGATTGCGGATAGAATCCTAAAATGTGCTCATTCAAGTGCAAGCTTCTGAACGTTGCTTTCCCCGTAATGCTTTTCATTTTCCAGTTTTGGAAAACTCGTCAAATTGACGTTGCGAGTAATTGTTCTAATGCAATTTTGAGATTTTGTGTCGAAGTTGACAATACGATCTTCCCAAGTTACTCCAACGCTTTGCCGCATTCACTGCAAAACTTGTCTCCCAGTTTACTTGAGAACCCACAATGTCTACAGAACTTAACGCCAGCTGGACCCGTCCCAGTCCTTTGCTGTTGGGAACTAAGGGAGAGACTGAGCGCCGACGGTGGGGGTCTGTTGAAGAAATATCCCGCAACAACTGGGAACTGGAATCTCTCCGACATTAAAGGGCTGAGCTCTGGCGGGCTGCATGAGTGAACTGGTTGAAATGCGCTGGGAGTGCCTGGACTTTTTTCACTGGGACTCTTTAACGATTGCGACTGAGCGGGAATAGATCCCGGATATACGAACGACGGGGACTTGGCAACCGGAGAGAATGCCGACTTTGTGCTGCCGTCTGATGAAACAAGCGATCCCAATCCAAAACCCCTGGCGGCCAGCGGAAATGAAAAAGGTCTTGGGTTGTTCTCTGGTAGAAGCGATTCAATAGCCTTGACCACGTCTTCTTCACACGCACCAAGGATAAGTTCTAGTATGGCTTTACTCTGCTGAGGGAAGATTCGTTGGAGGAGTTGCAGAGACGATCTGAAAGACTCCGTTTCCTTCCTGTGAGGGGAGAGGCGAGGCATTTTTGAACGCTCGTACTCAGGCTCCTTTTCTTTTTCCTGTTCGCTCGATCTTTTGCGGGTTTTTTCTTCTGAGTCTGAAAATGTTTCTCCATCGAAACTAATCGTAGGGCTGACAGGTTCTTCTTTGATTCTGATGTCGAATGATTCGTTGGATTGGCTCCATTCGGGGTTTTTTTCCTTTGTAACTTCCTTCTCTGTCTCTAAATATGAAAAAGGAAGCAAGGAAAAGATCAGGGCCCGATTGTTCAAACGTTGGATAGCGCTATCCACCGGATAAATCACTATCCAGCGGATAAGTATTGGAAAAGCTAATTGCACTATCCACTGGATAGATATTTATCCGGTGGATAGCGCTATCCAGCCTTTGAACAACTGGGGTCAGGATCCTTTCGGTTTGAAGGCAGCACAAGGCCCACTGCCAAAGCAGTACGCTTTGAATAACTTCGCGATTTGTTATTAGGAGTGAAAGTAAACTTGTACACAAAGTAAACCACGGAAAGCAGTTTTGACAGATGCCGCAGGGAAAAGAGACCGAAGCTCAGTTAAGCCTGGTTTTAACTGGTCGTAAAGCTCACACCAGGAAAAGTTATAGCGACAAGTTCAAGGCAGGTTCTGTAGAAAATGAACAAGAACATATTCCTCAAAAATATGAACAGAGCGGAAATGCTTGCTATCAGAGCAGATCGGCATATGATCCACTAAGGTTACGAAATTAAAGCATTTAGCGTAAACTTGGGTTTCATTTCTTCTACCAAGTTACTCATTTTGTTGTTTTGCGACAAAATGGATTCATCTTCGCTTCAACGTGAAACGGTCAATCTTCATGGTAAAAACACTTTCCAGCCGCGAGTCTTACAAATTGCAAAATGAAATGTCGGACTCTATTCTGCTTCTGCTTGTGTTGTGGACAATGCTCCTTTACAGTTAATTTCATTTTAAATCAAATATCTATTTCTTTCGACTTAGTTTTTTTCCTTAAAAAGGTAAAAAAAAAAGTTGGAAGATTAAATTAAAATAAGACAGAAAAGGATGTAATGTAGATATTCACTTTATTTCTGCTCGGAAAAGGCTCGGGTTCGTAGCTTATTGGAAAGTCGGTAAAAATACTTCCCGAGATGCTTGCTTCTGATTCTGTGAAAGAGTGAACGAAATCTTAAATTATGGCGGATCAATCGAAGAAAATTGAGTACCGCTTTGTTGCTGCTGTTGTATTGATTTTGGGGAAATTTTGTGAACGAAATATTCTGCTATTTTGCAATTTGAATTTAAGGCAAAAGAACTTATTTTAAGAAACAAACACCTGCCTGTACCAGCTTGGAAGAATAATCTATTGTAGTTTATTTTGGAGGCGGGATGAACAAATGAGAAAATTTCAAGGGACAAGAAAGCAATTTCATTAAGCTATTAAACTAAACAATGTCGAGTATGTGCTTTGCATTTTGCTGAATAAGCTCGTCTCGCAAAGTGTGTTTGTTACCACGCAACAAAGAAATGTCTTGACAGAATTTCTAGCGAAAGAATAAACCGTTGCAAAACAGACTGACTCATATGCATCTAAACACGACCCCTTTTAATTAGAAAATGTTTCCTTAATTGTTTGACGATATCGTCATGTTGAAAACCAATATTTCATTTTTTTTTTTAAATGGGGCCAAGGTGGTAAAATGTTTGATATTCAAAAATGTTGTAGAAAGAAACTTAAGCATCCTTGAGTTCTCCTTAAGAGCTTTCATTTTAGCCGTTCTTTCTTTCATATTTCATCCGAAACTCACATATTTGCAATGTCCTTCAGCACCAAAGAACTTTGAACGTTAGCATTCATACACATGTATGTAGAAAGAAGGGGACAATTATGCTTTCTTCCTGTATTAACACAACGACCAGTTTGGCCTGACTTATCCTCCGATCTTTCGACCGAAAACCAGTACATGAGGGCGTGCCTGCTCGCGTTTGGTTAGGCGAATATGTTTTAGTTTTGGATTTAATCTGGTCAAAGAAATTTTTACTGAAACTGAAAGGCCTCAACCGAGAACGATTTATAGTATGGAATTTTCTCGAGATTACGGATAATGGCTAATTTGTGTAAGAAGTCAACCTGTGCTTGAAAACCTAGCTGCGGAAGATGGCGTAAAGCTGAATCATGTTGATCGGAAAAAAAATTAACTCAGGGAAAGCTCTTAAAACACAATTTCCATCGTTTGCAGCTAAGAGGAATACTTACTTAATTTGCGTAAAAATGGTTTTAAAATGAACATGCAATTTCTGTAAGTAACTGATGAAAAGATGGAGGGAATTAATGAAGAGAAGATATCGAAAACGAAATTAGTTTAAACCATTACATTTGGATGCCAATGTGTTCCGCACAAAGAGGCTTTTTATTAGCGCCAAGAAATTTGATTGATGTAAACCTTTTGTAAGCCTTTTATCCGTGAAAGAAAACTGTTTTGTTCAACATTGGGACAATGACCGACTTAGAAACGACGGCGTCTGTCTGAAAATTTTTTCGCTCGGAAACTTTCATAAGAAATATACACCGAGACAAAATTTCTCGCGTTGTAAAGAAAAGTTTCAAACAGTTTACAATTTTTTAAGTCGCTGGAATGTATTGCGCCGGTGCAGTGATTTCAGCAGAAAAGAACAAGGGCTAATTACTTGTGATGTTGACCAAGTCTGCGTCTTTTACTCATCAATATTAAATAGACGCACAGTCCACGGAAATTGAAAGAATAGCTTTTCCGTCAGTTTCATTCCGCGCGAACCAAAAAATAACCTTGTCACAATTTGATAAAAGGGAGCGATACCCTTGTACAAACAGAGCGCCAAAAATTACCGAGATCAAACGTTCCAGTGTTTGTCTTGTAGGTGTGTAATTGACAAGTAAAGAAAATGCAAACATATACCAATTTGCTACATGTTATAAACTGTACCCGCCAGCCCAGAATTTTTGTAAATAACCGGAAAGTTGCGAATTCTTTATTCCATCCGAATTCCTTATGCGTTAGGTTGCGGCGGTACGTGTATTGTGTTTCTTTGTCGCTTATGGACTTAAAAATCTTAAAAAAAGAACTTCACTAACCTTGCGGTAGCGTCCGGTATTGTAGGACAGGTTGTGTCTCATCTGAGTACGGTCTTACAACACTATTAAAATGCGGGACGGCACTAACATGCGGAGCCACAAATGACGGTGGCGCTTTTTTCGTCATCTGGACTCTCATACTTTCTTCCTGTGTCTGCTGTCTGCGGAGCGCGACTTGCGCAGCCATGACTCGCTGTCTCTCTGCAATCAGGGTACATTGTGCACAGTTACAGTCGCGCCACCGACAATATCGTTTGTGACCCTTTAACCATGAGACGACTCCGTGGTTACGGCAGCGCGCACACTTCGGCATACGGGGCGGCTTGCGATCGGACAACGAAGGTTGTATCACATAAGTGTCCGCCATGTCTCATCAAGCCTGCACTTGAAAACTCTTGAAACCGACGAGCTGTTGTCACCTTGAACACTGAACTCCCACTGCAATGTCCCACTTGACGCGGCAATAAATTAGTGATGGCTCGCCTTTGTTCAGCTGGAGATTTTTAGCATTCAAGACTTGCAAGGGCTTTTGTTTTGGAGCGAATTGATTGGTTCGATGTCCAAATACTTTTTGTGTGTCCTGTCAACTACTGTAAACAACAGAGACCTGCTTTTTGTGTATCAGACAGGCAAATTAATTTTTGAACTCTCAGAGGAATATGACAGTGAGTTGTTAGCTACACAGCAAACAAGTAAACTTGCGAATTAAAAAAAAAATGGTGAATACACGCATGGAGAAATTCTCCCTCCCTCGAGCGCAAAAGCAGCGTATTTTACTTTGTAAACCTTGGGCTTCTATGCCAAAATGCATATTAGCTTAAGTTACTATACGAGTGTCGACGCGTCATGTCATTTAGCTACAGTGTTACATTTAGCTTATTGCCCAACCCAAAATGGCCGCATAATAAGACCACATACTTTGCTTATTGTTACGCCAGTTAATTGCCAAACAATGAATAATTCAAGAACTACAAACAATGCTAAGTAACTGGATACGGAGTATCCAATTGTCTACCGATACAATGGCGGAATTGAATTTGCCATTTCTTCATGGAATTAAGGGCTTTCAATGTTCTGAGCATATTTAAAATACTGTTGCTTCTGCACGAAACGCAAAACAGCCGCAAGATTGCGAAGGCAAACAAACAAAGCGATTGCGCGCATCGCATAAGCATATGCAAAAGCAACGGCTCTGAAGAAAAGATGACCCGACTAAGAGAAATCCAAAAGAAGATTTCTGAGTTCAAAATACTCGTTCTTTGGTCCATTACTTTACACCCATAGTTACCGACATGCAAGTATTATTTAGTTTTTTATAAAAGAACAAAGCCTCTGAATATACATGAGTGTCCAGTTGAATACAGACTTCCAACTACTGCCAATACTTGATTTTCAGAAATTTTAGTATTTCCTTAAATGTTGAGTTTTCATGTGTACTGCAGGTGTACGCATAAAGTAAACTTTCATGCGCGACAAGAAGTTGTTGACCTTGTAATGCCTTCTCCTTCTAAACAAATAGTTGTACTATTGTTTTATTTCCATTTAATTAAGCTCCAAGCAAAATTATCTTGGGCAATATTTGAATATGGGTAAAAAGGAAGGCATGGTTGAATTGACGCGTTGTCGATGAAATATTCTGTTACTGGTGTACTTTATAACACTCTGATAACTTTGCGATTATTACCCAGATCCTTTATAACACTTTTGATTTTCTTTGAGGTTTCAGTGCGTCAAGTCAAGGCATCAATATGAAATGAAGTAAACAGACGAAATGGTGACGTGCCGTCACTATAAATCGAACTTTGACTTGAATTACTTCCGAAAAGGCTAGAGTGTGAAACGCACGCGAGCGAAATAGGCACTCAAACACGAAAATTACTTCGCGAATTCGCTGAAAACAAACGACTTTACTTACGACCTTTTTCACTGCATCCATTTGAGTTTTCTATTTTGAGAGCTATGTAAAGAAATGGCTAATCCTTGAAACAAGAGTTTAATCTCCGACAAAAATGGACTCTAGTCACAGGGCTTCTGTGAAAATGGCTCGTGTATCATGTTTTAAGACCCCTTATCGTCCTGTCGCTATAGCACAAGTCGTCTTCAAGCTATTCAGTATTGTTAAGTATTCGTTGTGTCATTCTAATTAAAGAGTATCTTTTGAGTCCACGTTGCTTGGGTAATTAAAAGGTATTTCAACTAATCCATATCATGAAAAAGCTCTTTAGGAAAGAAGCGATAAAACATCAGACGTGTGGAGAAGTACAGCCCGAGCAACAAAAACCATCTTATTCCCCGCAGATTAAATGGTATACTGAACATTCCTACAAACTGAAAATGTTGAATGGAAATAAATTGTTTAATTTTTGGCCTAGCTACACACTTAAGAACTTTGATAAGAACGAACAATCCCTGGTTCGACGCGCAACATTACATAACTGAAATAGGTATAAACGTGTTTTATTCCGACTTCTTCACAGGCCTGACTTTAACCCAGGTGTTATCGCCAAAAAAATCAATCTCTTTACTGCAGCTTAATAAAATAGTTGTATCAAAATTCAAGCTCAAAGGTTAAAGGGAATGATACGGGGTTCAACATCGTCCAACATCTGCTGAATAACAAATCAGTTGAACTGCGTTCAGACTTGCTGGCGTTGTGACAGGTGATTGATATTCTCTTCCATTGTTCCACAAGTTGACCGTTGCCTCGAAGAGAATAGAACCCGGTTTCATTCCAATATGTTCAACAACATTTAACATGTTAAATGGGGTGTTTCAATATTTAGCACGGCAATATACACGGTCAACTTCTAGGCATGAACAGCAGTCGTAACATTCAAATGTTGACCCGCATGTATCAAAGGTTTAAAATCTCTTGGTGAACACCAGTCCACGCGGAAAGCGAGTGATCACCGAGTTTCATTGTATCAATTTGCACCGTAAGTTTAAGGGAAAGAACAAAAAGATTATTAAGAGTGTCCGGGCAAATTCGTTTTGATGGTTTTTCGTTCACAACAAATCTCCGTTATTCGGAACTCGTTTTCCCACTTCTTTGACACTTTTATTACATCACGATTCCCTCGTTACCAGGGTCTTCACGAGACGGCAGGAGGAGAGACCCTGAAATCAAGGTTGGCAATGAATAGATTTTCACCCAAGCATCCCAGACCGATGCACAATTTAAAGAACTATCTCCACTCAGCTTTACCAAAGTGTACACCAAGACTCTTAAGACTGGGTGGAGACATCCTGGCCAGTATAGTAAGCATCCTGTTTTTTCGGCCCAAAGATTGCCTCAAGCGTATCTTGCGTTACAAATGTACCACCATTCAGAGTGAATTTCAGTGAAGGCAATGTTTTCTTTGTTATTCTTCAGCAACTTTACTTCTCCGCATTTGCCCTGTTTTTTTCGTCAAGTTCCCTTCTTGTTTGGTGCGCAATCACCCCTGAAAAAAATGGAATTATTTATTCAAAAGATGGTGTCAAAACTGTTATGATAAATGTTTAATTTAGTATCAGTAGGGATTAAAGCAGTTCATATGCAGCCTGGGTAACAAAGGTATACCTCAACTTATCAAATACTGCAGTCAAATACTTTGTAACTGGCGTGGAACCGGTCGAATTCCACCCGCCCTACTCCCCTAAAAGTCCAACAAATTGTACAGTAAAGCGCCAGACGTACACAGTTACCGAGTTACTACAACAGTCATCTCTGCGGATGCATCCGTGCGTTCTTCCCTGCAACCATTTTGGGTGGTGGTAACTTAATCGATAGTAACTTACTATCACAAACTTTATCTTTGATCCTTCCAACTCCCTTCTTGAGTGCTTTAAATGTCCTCGCTCTAGTCAAATGATCAGCGGATGACGCCATGGTTAGCAATTCCTCGATGTTGACCTCTTCGCCGATTCCCACCACCAGAATGGTCACGTGGTTTCTCTTCAGGGCCATAGATGCGCGCGCAACAGCGAGAATATTCTGCGATTGGCCGTAAGTCAGCACGACGACAATCTTCGGTACATCGGGACGCGATCCGCCTTCGGCAGAGAAAAGATCGGATCGAGCCAACTGTAATGCGAATTCGGTTTTGGTATCATTGCCATCTCCAAAGGCTGTGTTGTCTATCATTTCTTTCAAGCGTAAAATGTTGTTGTCGGCACTAAACTGAAAGTTGAAAACCAAACTGGCTCGCGTGGAGAAGCGGATTAATCCAACATGAGTGCCATTATTAGAAATCTCAAGGTTTTGAAACACGGCCCACACAAAGTTCTTTACTTCTTGAAAGTCATCTCCACCGACGACGGTAGAATCCATGAGAAACGCAACATCTGCTTGGCCCAGGCACACTGGAAGAGTGGAAAAGACGAAAAAACGATTCCGTCAATTGCCTTCCATTTCGCAAATAAGTACAGGAACATGCAGCTCAGTAAAGAGTAATCAACACTACGAAAAACATGTTGATATATAAATAGCGTATTAATAGTTAACCATAAACAAAAAATGTGCAAAATTTACATGATATAGAGAACTAACTAAGAAGCTGAATCGTTATCTACCTCTTGTTTTACAGGCAAATGGAGTTTCAATAACACATCTTTCATCGCTCCATTTTCCCCAGTGAGGATCAGCATGTATTGCCACACAATCTTGTTTTCGTCCGCCGTTATCAACTGATGATGGCTGGCCTTCTGCCCACCTGTGAAATAAATGGGCATGAATCATAATACACCTCATCTCACGTTAGTTCCATTTTTTTTTTTTTTTGCGCTAGTAGTAGTTGCATGTTGACCCATGCAAGCTTCGTATTCCCGCCCTTGGAAATGGATTTATATTTTCCCGTACTCGTTAGCGGTGACATCTACATACTTTTTAGACGAACCGCTTTCTGTAGTTTACCTTGTAAAATTGATGGGTCGGTTTGTACTATCATCTGTCCATTGGTAGGTTTCTTCATGACCAAAATCCGTTGCCCCAATCCAAAACTTGGAGAATCCGATTACCCGACGAACTTGTTTTATCCTGTCGGTGACCCATCGACTTTCTATCGGAGTCCGAATGCTAAGTAGATGCCCCCCTTCCATTTGTCTGCAGTATGTCTCGGCTTCAGTCCAACTCAGACCATGCCACGGTAAAGGAATGAATTTGTAAATGTGTTTTTTCCATTCCCAGCCTAAAAGAGAATTGACAAAATTCAATACGTCAGAATTCTGAATATAGATTATGGGTTTATTTTCGTTCGCGTTCGAAAGGTTATTTGTGGAGGCTCGTTTCCAACCTCGTTACCGCCCCCAAGTGAGGAAAAAGCCCTGGCTCAATTGGCGGGGAGAGAGTGGGGGTGATTGCGGGGGGTGAGGAAGGGGGGGTTGGAGTTTAGAGAGAAATTTGTTTGGATTGATAATGACAACGGACCATAGGCACTAAGATAATACCCTGTAAATAACAGTCTGATTAAACCAAACCAGTAGCGAAGGGGATGGAGAGTAATTAGTTATTATCGGAAGGCGAAGGGCAGCATCGTCTGAAGTTTAGTGAAGTTTATATCCTGAAATCCTTTTATTACTGTAAGTGTTTTATTTTCAGTCAGATAATACTGGTGAAATGCTATTTTTTTTTGAAAACGTAGTCAGTCAAGGTGGTCCTCAGGAGAGATGTATGACGATGAAAGGAATTTTTTTGATATAAAAGAAGACTAATGTAAGAAGATTGCATCGCGGACAAAGGATGTGTGGTGGCTTTCCAAACACAAATCAGACGACTTACTGTATCCAAATCTCTTCTCTGAGAGCCTTTTAGATGGTTCTGCAAGAATGAAAACCTGTTAAGAAGACGTATGTCGACTATGTCTAGCAAAATCCCAGTTTATTTCTAACCCGACGTGACAGGACTTCTCTTGACTGATTTCCCAGAGGACAACCTAGTGTCACTGTCAATTGATCGAAAAAGTTATTTATAGCAACCGCTCGCTTCTAACATACTCAACATATCAAACAATTGTGTGCAGGCGCATGTCCTTTTAAAATGAGCACTGCTGTACGTGAAACCAAAGGTTTGACAGTCAATCAAGTTTGAAATCAGGTCTGGAGCTCATGCCGTACCCCCAGCTTCTATCAAACTACCGGCCGAACTCAACAGACGCTTCCAGAGATTCGGTGCGTACACAAATTATAGGATATGGAAATGCGGTTCGACCTACCGGCTGCTTTGCAGATGTAGCCATGTGTCTGATAACAGTCTTCCACGTACCAAATGGACCTCTCTCCCCGAAACTCCAAACTGATGCAGTACTCATAAGGCACGTGTTGTTGTGGTCTCTTGGGCTGACCCGGGGCCCAGGGAACAACGTTATACCGGAGGGGTCGTCCATCTACAAAATCCCATACGTCGGTAATTTTCCTGTCGCTCCCCCCTATCCACAGCTTGACTGTCAAACTCGGTTCCCGCACGACATTTTTTATCACGTCGTCAACCCAATTGATTTCGTTGGGTGAAACGAGGCTTGTCAAATGGCCATTTTCAGCCGTTTTGCATAGCGACTCTGCTTCGTACCAAGTACGTTGATCGTCTTCAGGAAAGACAAACTTATAGACATAGTTGTTGTGTTCAAAAACTGTTGAGAGAGTTATAGAAATGATGAGCCTTTGGAATAGAACTGTTAGGCTGTGTTGGCGAGGTGGGGGAATAAGAATGGCAGCGGGGTATTAGGGACGAGAACCGGGAGAAATGCGGTTTCTTTGCTAATGCTTAATTTTTCCTTATACACTCTTTCTTTTTTATAAGAATATCGAGGCTGAAATTTGCGAAATTTTAAGAATAAACTCGAGGCTGAAATTGTGAAAAGAATATAATTTCGTGCGTTGTAAATCTGTAAATACAATACAATGATATGTTTTTACTTAACTGTATAAAACTATTCCTTTCTCTAAACGGCAAAACTAACCAACAAACGAAACACTGTTCACTAGCGATAGCCAAATGTTCAACGATGAGCGTTACATGTAATGTATTTGTCCAGAATGTACTAATTCATACCTCAATACATCCTTAAACGGAAATGTCATGCGATCATAAGCTATAATTACGAATATTGCAAGAATATTTTCAGCCTAAAATCGGAAGAAAAATAGGAATATTCAGCCTGGGCTGGAAAAACAATATTCTTATAAAAAAGAGTGTTGTAACACTGTTCAATCAAACTTAAAAGATGTGAGAAAACAACACGTAACAAAGGTCTTGATTGTTTTACAAATTCTCCTCATCGTCACCATAGAAACGTACGGAGGACAGTATTGAGAATATACATGTTGATATAGTGTTTGAAGGGTTAAGAGTTGTTGCTTGTTACGTAATATGCGGTTTAATATGTTAACTGATCGCACAGGGAAACCAGCAGCATTTCGTTTCATTTTAAGGACGTAAAGTACTGAAATCCTCCGTTGCCGAAATTTTCAATGTGCCTGGTGTCCGGAAATAATTTCTTGGGAATCAGCCCCTAGCCAGCTAAAAAGCGATATGAAGTTAATGAGGTTCAGATTAGCTCAGTTTGTGAAGATCCCTGGTCTCCCTGAGACATTATAATCTGGGTATTTGCGGTATTAAGTTTATAAGCTTTAAAAACCGAAATGGAACAAAACCTTGTTTTTGAAAATTTTTGCGCTACGGCGTGATACTCACGGAATCGGAAGTGGTGACAAAGAACAATGGTTCACTATGTCAAAAGGAACAAAGGCCAGTGTTATCTGAAGAAAAGTGTACATATTTTGAAGTTCAATAGTTTTACCATGTTTTTTCTAATTCCTAAATCGCTTATCGAATTTAGAAAAACATTTTCTTAAATTCGCTTTCAATACCCTGCCTGAAGCAGTCTAAGTTTGGTATGTATTTTACTTATCTTCCTGTGAGTGCCAGATACTAGTTTTTTTGCACTGCAGTTTTGGTTTGATTCCGTATTATCAGTGGATGTTTTCGTAGCATATCGTAAGATCCCTACGCATTGTTTTTGTAAGGTTGGCTTACAATTCACCCCTGTCAGCCCAGGTCTGTTACAACGTTCTCGTATATCATCCATTTGATGCACAAGGAGAATCAAACTTCAACCCCTCCTCCTAGCCTATTCATCCAATCTGGTTCTAAGTTTTGAGTCTGTGGATGAAATCGTAAATCGTGAGCGTTCAACTGAATGTTACTAGGCTTCAGTGACCTCAGCTGTAGTGCTGTTTGTTATGCTGTACAAAGGTGTTCTCAGCTTTGGATCTCTGGATAAAATCCTAACGTGTGATCTTTCAAATGGGAAGCTACTGAACCGTACTTTCCTGAGTTGCTGTTTATTATGCTGTACAAGGTGGTTCTAACTTCAAATCTAAATGTTCTCATGTTCTGCGAATGAAATCCTAGAATGTGATTTTTCTAACAGCACTGTGAAATCATGCTGTTCACAGTGTGTTGAATGTCACAGTCAGCATTTGAGACTGTGACTAGAGGGATCAATATTTTCACAAAACTAAATTGGATACATTTTTCTGTATTATCGTTGCTAGCTGGTCAAAGTGTCAGAGGGTTAAGACAAAATATCTGTGCTTTATAATTCTTGGTGATCATTTGACTAAGTCGCGGAGATAACCGAACACCACGGATAATTTGTTGTACAGGGAGTTTAGCATAGTCGTTGACATCCATTGGAAGTCATTAATTGATTAAACCGCAGGAGGCAGGAGAAATACATGTACGCAATAAAATTCTGATATACTTGAGGACTTATCTCTTTTCATCTGTTACTGTTTACTAACAATCTGGCTTGTAAGGGAACATTTTCTCTCTATTTTTTCGAATGGAAGTCTCCATCATGATGAAGCTGGCCCAGTTAATTCGGACAAAACATTAGCATAGAAAATAAAATCCTTTACACAAACATACCATAACCGGGTGAGCTCTGAGTTAAGGAGCAGAAACACAACCACA
Organism: Galaxea fascicularis; assembly: GCA_948470475.1. Taxonomy (NCBI): domain Eukaryota; kingdom Metazoa; phylum Cnidaria; class Anthozoa; order Scleractinia; family Euphylliidae; genus Galaxea; species Galaxea fascicularis. Next base: position 27,723,607 of record OX419342.1, on the reverse strand, counting down.
GAATACTGAAGGTTAACTCGCCAAGGCGCCAGACGAACATCTTGTCAGAAAACACTTTTCGTTTTTTTACGTGAATGAATTTTCCAAATTGGCAGGACCACAGGAAGTACGTAGATTAGGCTAACGGGACTTCAGACAAATGTCACTCTACACCCATGTTCAGTTAATGTCACTGCTTTCGGTAGTAACCTCGTTCCCAAATACCTCACCTAGGAACGAGGTAATCTCTTGCCTACGTATAAATTTTGCTAGGGACCTGCGTCTAGAGCCATGGGTGTTATTATGTGGAGCTGACAGAAAAACTTTGGTCTTCATTACAGGGTGTAACGGCCTCTCAACCGTTTAGGTTTTCGTGACAAGCCTACGTCACCTGCTATGACGCTTTAGATACGGGACTTATACACAGCTCCACGAGGAGCAGAGTCGTGAATACCTTTTTGGGACCGTTTTCAGTTTTGATTTCAGTGATTTCAAGTCTGTTGATAATTAAGCTGTTTTTTCACCCGTCCAGCCTTACAGTCTTTGACGATTTGGCAGCTAAAGATGTCCCCTCCCAATAAATGGCGTTGTTAGTCGCCGAATCACGTAAGACCTTGGCTTCGTAATTATCACTGAGTTAATTAAATAACAGGGGATTAACCATTCTTTTACTAGTTAAGGACAAATCAACTTAATTTCCATCGTGCAGACGAACATGTTATGGATCACTGACTTGAAAACACGGCGAATGAAGCTGTTTGGAGGTGGCATGAAAAACCTAACCATGGAATACTAAGCTCAAAAATCGCTTATTAGTTCAAGTGGTATTTGAAATTGATGGTCATTTTATAACTCATTTTGCACCCGTTCCTACAGGTTCGGCGTAGCAACATTAAAATTAAACCACTGGATTCATTCAGACAACTTCAACTCATTTAAACTCATTTATTGATCTCCGCATTGTCTAGGACAGCCTCTTACTCTTACGAAGACGAATAACCAAGTGACATCACAGGCGTCCCAAGCTCACGTTTAGAGAAAGCGAAGAATTATTACACATTTATTCATAAAGGCGTCACGGCTGTGCGAGTTGGAACGTGACCTTTCATCTTACGCGGTGTTAGGTTACAGCAGAACCGTTGAGAATTTTAGCGCGTTATAAGACTTTGTATGGGGAAAAAAATATCGTTGATTTACAGCGCTAAATGCTTTGAAATATCCACGTTTTTTAAGTAAGATGATTAAAACAAACTTACCTCATGTGTGTCCGTTGTGTTTTTTCGTTATTTTCGCTGTTTTGGGCGTTTTATGCCATCACTGTTCTTCCCTTCATAAGACGGAGTCAAGGCTGCACACTCGGGTTTCGACCGTTGTCGACTCGGAGGCGGTTTGCGTCCAGAAAATCCGTCCGATCGGAACTTTTTTCGCCCACAGTTAAGGCTCTATGATCCTTGCACCCACACAGATATCTCTTCTCCGAAAATCCGCGCGCATTACGCTGAAAATGAGCATTTTCCACCGCCGATTCCACGATCGCTTCTTTCTGCGGCACCTTGTGATATCGTGATCGGACACGGCCGCGGAAGAGGCTTGGGCCCAACGTCAAATTTCGCGCTACCCGGGGTGGTACAGTCAATTAATGTACATCACTTACCCCATCCCCTGAGTGAAGTATCGCCTTGTTCCATTGTACATTAATTGACTGTACCACCCCGGGTAGCGCGAAATTTGACGTTGGGCCCAAGCCTCTTCCGCGGCCGTGTCCGATCACGATATCACAAGGTGCCGCAGAAAGAAGCGATCGTGGAATCGGCGGTGGAAAATGCTCATTTTCAGCGTAATGCGCGCGGATTTTCGGAGAAGAGATATCTGTGTGGGTGCAAGGATCATAGAGCCTTAACTGTGGGCGAAAAAAGTTCCGATCGGACGGATTTTCTGGACGCAAACCGCCTCCGAGTCGACAACGGTCGAAACCCGAGTGTGCAGCCTTGACTCCGTCTTATGAAGGGAAGAACAGTGATGGCATAAAACGCCCAAAACAGCGAAAATAACGAAAAAACACAACGGACACACATGAGGTAAGTTTGTTTTAATCATCTTACTTAAAAAACGTGGATATTTCAAAGCATTTAGCGCTGTAAATCAACGATATTTTTTTCCCCATACAAAGTCTTATAACGCGCTAAAATTCTCAACGGTTCTGCTGTAACCTAACACCGCGTAAGATGAAAGGTCACGTTCCAACTCGCACAGCCGTGACGCCTTTATGAATAAATGTGTAATAATTCTTCGCTTTCTCTAAACGTGAGCTTGGGACGCCTGTGGTGACATTTTTGGGATTATCGCAATCTGATGTCAAAGAATACACCATTTTGGTGATGATCAGTTCCGAATTGCAAACGGCCATTTAAAGATGTAATTTGACACTCTAATTTTGACCGTTTGCCCCCACAAAGGACTGGATCTACCCACAATTCACTTGGAACTGATTATTAGCAAAATGGTGTATTGAACACCAGTTTGCCGCCTCCGTTTTTTTTAACTGAGGATCTTGAGGAGAACGTCATGTAAGAATGACAGTCTTCTTCGTCTGCAAATGGTCGACCTGGTCAAGAGTCCTTGCATCTTGTGTCACATACAAAGAACAAACGGGTGTGAAATTAAAATATAACTGTAAGATGATAAACATTTTAATGGCTGCTGATGATAAGAATCATTTAACGTAACGACGACTGAGTGAATGACAGATCGCTGTCCTGAGCTGAGAGGAACTTGTTGTTGATGGAGACTGATGGAGACATTGGCTGATCTAAGCAAAAGTCATCAGAGTCAACAGTCAAATGCTGTTTCTGATGATGACTTCCTCCAGGCTGTGCTTCTCAGAACTATTCTCACCTCAATGATCATGCGTTATCGACTTATGCCGAACTTGTGAATTTGTTCAGATATGTACAACTTGAGTAATAATTGAGCTAGCTCAGTGATAACCTTTTCAAGTTGTTTGCCTCTGCCCTGAGAAAATCACTGAAATATGATTATGATTTCCTCTCATTCTGTTTTTTCTGTGAAGGGGGGGGGGGAGGGGGGCAGGGATAGGTATTTCGACTACTAAAACCGACCAGCTCCCACGGGATGTATCCCTTCCCGTAAAATAGAAGGTGGGTAGGGGGGAGTGAAGGGGGGGGTGGGTGGGGCGGAGGTGTTTCTCTCTGTTGAAGAACCGCCTTGGTGGTCATACTTACTTATTCCGCCGTGTGGATATGGGTATCTATCTCCTTGCCCGAAACACAAAATTCTGGACGGCCCTAGACCAAGTTATGATGGAAAAATTATAAAAATTCATCAACAATAAGCACAAACGATAAGGGAAAAAAGGAAAAGACGAGAAAAATATGCTTGTTAAATGAAGAGCCTGTTCGCAGGCTAGGACTCAAGCTCACCGTCTGTAGAATACTAGGTCCGACTGTCACGTGAGTTCTCACGTGCTACCCCCCACGAATTGAACATTGAACTCTATGCAGTTTTCTTAGAATGTCGTCTTGTGAGGTTTGTGAAGAAAGTGAAGTCATATTCTCGAGTTAACTCTGAATACAGTCAATGAAGTCTAGAAATACCTCAACGAAGTTGCCCTACTTGTGTATGGTGTTACACACTGTCAACGGGACAACTTCAGCGCTTTTGCACTTATTCATTGATTACAGTTGTCGAGCTTTTTAGAAATTCGTTTAAACGGTTATAACCTGTTTCACGGAAGGATACGTTAAAATTTTTGACAACAAACTTTAGGATAGTGCAAGAAAACAACGAAGAAACAATGGGAAAATCGCAAACACCTCTTTTGTGAAGGTGAAACGTGAGAAATCGTTTCCCATCGGTCCTGATAACTTGCATGAAAAAAAAAAAAAATGAAAAATGCATTTCTGACCAATTCCCCAAAAAATCGCACCCTAAATTCAAGTTTAAAAGAAAATGATTTCTTACCTTTTCCGTTTGTTCCTCGTGTAATCCCTTCGAACTGAACCTTACTTGGAAAACTTACGTCATTTATGATTTTACGAATGCTTGCAGGAATTTGTTGACCAGTGATGGCTGTAATACGCACGCGCAGAGGATCTGAAAATTTACCAAGGCCCATGCCGACAAAAAAGTTGTCTTTGGTCCGACGCAAACAGTGATACTTGCCGTTTACCAAGACTTCTATGCCGGCTGTAGGAACCCTTAAAATGAGAGAGTAATACAAGTACAATGTAAATATTTTAGGGTTATGGTTAGGGAATTTTAAGTGGAAATCAAGAAAGCAAACTACTTCAGTTAACGGTCACTTATATTTGGAGGCAAATCATGAAAATTAAACATAACCAGTTCGATCATCCCACTTCCGGGGAGAGGATAAGAGGAGCTATTGTGTAATAACTCCAGCAAGTTGTCAGTTCGGGACTTTAACCATGGCCATCCTGGCCACTTATGGTTTCATGACCAACTTCTCTTGACGGTTAACCGCGCATTGTCATCTCCTCTTAGACTATTTAAAAATTCTAATATTCTCACTGAAAAGTACTGCTCAAATGCTTTGATACAAAAAACAGTGAATTAATCAGCTAATAAGTGTAAGGGTTGAAATCTTTTAATTAAAACTGCCAAATAAAAACAACATCAGCACTAAACCATGTGTTTCATTAGCTTTCATTTGAATAAATTTTACAAACCACAGACGCTAAAGTTGAAACGACCGTTTGTCGTGTGCATCATTTCAAATCAGCCACAACGAGCCGGCTGATGAAGATTTAGTCAAAGTTGTTCTACCACTCTAGTTAATCAAAGCAGTTAGTAAGTACTGCACTAAAAAAAACAAAACAAAAAACACATCATACTAAACAATAACCTGGACTTATCTTACTTGGTATTTCTGGCCTGTAGTTTTATGTACCATGAGTTGCTGCCCTGGAAGCGGAATTGTATATTTCCTTTAGTCCCTTGAATCGTCGGGCAATTAATGGCAATGTAACTGATCTTCCATCTTCCATCACCCCGAACAAAAAAGTCCAGTCCATCTGAAAGTGGAACGCGGTTCTAATTACACTGTTTAAAAACAAACAAAGTACACCACGCTACGCAAACAAGCTGAACAAAGCAAAAGCAAGCCATACAAAACACCAACCAAGCAAACGAATAAAACTAAATTAACTAAGAGGCATATTTATTAATTTAGTGTGTCTTTGTTCGATAGCTGTATCCAAAAATGCCGGGGGTAGATCTAAGGCCACTCCGTTCAGTTTAATCTTATCTAGAATAGCTTAGAAGTCAATGAAATGTTGTTCCTTACACCTTCCACAGCCACTGGCGTAGTAATCAACAATCACAGCCTTTCGCTTTCCAACAATTGGATTATTTCCACTTCCGGATCCCGTGCCAGTGATGTCCAGGCACATGCCACATCCAAGAGAATGCTGAAAGGTTGCGGGTCCTGCAGCAACACGGATCCATCCCGGCTGCGTTGCCATGGGCGATAAAGGATCCAGAGTACACGCTCCCTTCCCCACAGGGTAATTCCCATAGTATGTCCCCTAAAACAAAAACATTTCAATTTACAACTATGCAATTTAAGTTTCATAACCCAAGCAATTATGGTTTTAGTAGTTTTACACTCTGCTCCCGTGAACAGAACACTTAACTGAATACGGTTTTCTCAAAATTCTCAGGATGTGTTATTTTCGAGAAGGTTTTGGCGCGAAAATCGTGTCATGTCAGTGAGGTAACACCTGAATTCAGTTCAGAAGTCTTTTCAGTCTATTTTGCGCGCCGTCTGAGGGCACCTCCACCAAGAACAGTGTTATAAGAAAGTAACGTGTCTTTTGTGTCTCTAGGTGTGGTTCAAATGTTACACTTTGTCGTGAGAAATGTGATGCAGTTGAATTTGCCAGAGCTTGAGCTAGAAATCGACTTTTCATTTAGATTTTCAACTCAATTATACTTGCTGGTTTTGTCTTACAGTGCGACGCGCCTTACCGTGGCCACCCAACAAACATTTTTACAAGTTAGCCAATCAGGTTACCCGAACTTGATCGACGGAGACGCCTCCATTTGGTTGCGTGTTTAAACTTTCTACGAAGGCGTGTCTGTCAATCAAATTTGCGTACCTTAGGGGTGATCAGTGACTAACTTGTAAAAATGCTTGTTGGGAGCCACGGTAACGCTCTTCGCACTGTAGAACAATGTGAAACTGCGAAGTGCGGGGATTTTGTGGTCGTAAATTTAATTCAACAACCAATATGTCCATTAATAATATTTACAAAAATTTGCTTGACAAAAAGAAATAACAAATGGTGAAATATATACAACGAAAACCTTAACACTTACATTGATGCAGCCACAAAAAAAAACAAGAAATCGCTGCAGTGGCGGAACTGCACAATGAAGTGCACAAACTTGAACTGAAAAGGGGACTAGCTGTGCTTAGCGCGGATTAAAGCTAACTGCCCAAAAAATTTTATTCACGATAGCGTTAGACAGCGATAAAATTATGCGAACAAATGACTAAAGAAACAAAAAAGGTGCTAACGACGAGAAACAAGAGAGGCTAATGACGGAGTGAGAAATAACACAAAAGACTCATACAAGCTAAAAAATTGCGCGCAGAAACTAACACTGAAAAGATGGAATAAGCTGCGTTCAAAATGGTGAAAAAACGAATAACAAAAGAAGAGTCACACTTAGATCTTACACAATGTATGCATTCAATTCGATATCCCAGCAATTCGACGTTTTAATCGAAGCCCCACTTAAATTGTCGGGCAGCACCACAAAACCAGTCAAACCAATGTAAACTCGACAAGAAAGAAGGGTAGTTGAAGTGTCGCAGTCGCACTCGGATCAGTGGCTAGCTGATTGACAATTCTATACTTACATCGCCAAACGGGGATCTTTCCTTGAAGCGGTCGTAGATAGCTCGAACACTCTCAGCTGTGGATGCCTAAAATGTTGCGAGAGACACTGGTAAACTGAGAAATGCCATAAGAATACAAAGGCTTTGCCTTCAGTCTTTTTGCATTGGATCACAACTGTGCACAAACATTATACTGTTTCTGTGATTGAATACGACTCAGTATTCGTGAAATGACTTTGTTGTTCACTATTCAATAACATCTTTATCTGTTTTTTAGTGCATGCAGGTTTTTTTATGTTTCGATCTGTGTACGTTAGTAATTGTTAAGTGTATCATTCAAGCCGCTGGGAAATACACTATTAAAAAAAAATCAAGCAACAGCTTTCCTCTCCATGTTAAGCTGTTTATTTTTCGTACACATGTTGCTAAATTTACAACTATGACAACTCTCACCTCTACACTCTTGCAGGGAATTTCAAAGGAAGTCATAGCAATAAGGGCAAAAATTGTCGCTAGGGTCTCCATTCTCCAGTTTCTTCCAGTACCCTATTCTCCAAGTCTACTCTGTTAACATTAAATTTAGACTGAAGCCTTTGCTTTTCTGAGAAAGACGTGGTTGAAAACGGCTGGTTAAAAAACAAATAGATGATACGACTCAGCTGTTTTAGAAAAGAAAACAATCTAAGCATATATAAATTTGACGGACAGATTCGAGGAAGAATATAGTTTTTTTTTCTCAGAGAAACAAATACTCTGTAGCAACACTGGAAAGAGCTTGACTGATGGTTGTAAGCGACAATATGCTATTAGTAAACAGTTTGAATATGTTGCTATTACGGTTTGAACAGTAAGATGCAAAAATTATAACATTTACGGAAAATTAAACCTTTTGAAGACGGCGTCTGTGACAAAAAAAGCTGGCAAAACAGTGCTTTAACAGTACGTGCACAAAAAGTCTTTTGGCCGACAAATATGTTAACATTGTTAGCAAAGCGAGGCAACTGTAAATGTTGGCAAATACAGCAGGCAACCGCGGGCGAGCATAAACACAATCCATGAATGGATGAACGGAAAAAACCATTCATGCGACTATGCGATGAAGACTTGGGACACTAAGGCCAAACACTTGCTGTTTATTTTCTGAGATTTATGGAGCCGATTTAAATAAGAGTAATAATAATAATAATAATAATAATACTTAATAGTTGTAACGCGCATCGGTTTAACATGACGTAATGATCGAATGCACGAAATAAGCAAAACAGGTAAACTCTATAACATATACATAGTTACATTAAAACATATACATAGTTACTATGAGACATATACAAGGGTCCATTAAAATCGTTTGCTAAATTAGAAAATAATCAAATATACCGTATATAAAATATAAAGTATGTTTAAATATCGAACAGAGTTAAAAATCCTATAGTGATTTAAGATAATATGCCAGTAATGTTATTTAAAGGCTAAACGATAAAAATATGTTTTTGCAAGCTATTGTTTTGTGCCAAAAATTACAAATTCGGTTTTGTCGTCATTCAGTTTTAAATAATTTGATTTGGCCAATTTCCTAATATCAATTTAGCAGTTTTCCATAGCTTGCACAGCAAGATGCTAGTCATCTTCAGCATCCGGGTTAAGTGATCAGTAAATATAATTGAGAATCGTCCGCGTAACAGTGGATCTGTGGAAGATGCTCATTCACGTTGTTGAATATGCCACTAGCATAGATGTTAAATAGTAATGGCCCGAGACACAAGCCCTGAGGATTTTGAGAGTCCTCCATTCACGACGCGATATGAACGATTTTTCAGGTACGAGTCGAACCATTGTAGAGCAATGCTGTCTAGACCGAGTTTCGATTTTAAGATGTTTAGCAAACTTCCGTGGTAAACAGTGTCAAACGCTGCGCTTAGGTCAAGCATGATTAGCAAACTTACCTGTTGTTGATTCATGTTCAAAAGAATGTCATTGTCTTTCTTCAGTTTTGTCGCTGCTGCGTTTTGAATGAACTACTGATAGGTGCAAGTAATCCTATCACGAGGAAAAATCCTTCCATCCAAATTATTATGGCGACTCGACCGATTTACTCTGGTTTCAGCCCATACTATGTTTCCACCAATAGCGTAGCACCACTGCTCTCTGTATACACTTCACGCAGCCCTTAATTTCTCGATTCGCTGCACCGCATGGCTAACAAGTTGACTCTCGATTCCCTTTCCAATGACCAATTTAACTTCTGGACTCAGTTGCTAAGACCAAGCTAATACCTGTTAGTGTCAGTATTGCAGTGGGTGTGGAGTCAAGTTGTTAGTTTTGACTTAAAGTCAACTTTAACTTAGCATAAAATTCGTTTTAATTAAAAGAAATATTCTCAGCGAGCGGTAAACTCTTTATAGTGGGTTCGAATCAATCGGCTCTCAAACAGCTGGGAATGGAAGTCAAGCGTGAATCCGTGAGACAAGACCTCAAGCAGTGTGTCTCACGCTGAACAATGAAGTGTCGTATAAACTTATTCAAACAAGAGGAGAAGGACTCCAGGCGATGCATTCAGTGACTATTTCGCAACCAGTCTGAATGAAAATCGCAAAACATCAATGAGCCCCCGTCTACATGGCTGCTTTTCGATCCTCAATCACTTTTAAAAATCTCGGGAAGACTAAGATTTTTGAAAATGCATTTTTTTTTCGAATTCGAAATGTGAACTTAAAGATCGCAAACTCTTCTTTCTAGAGAATTCTACGTGCGCACGTACGTAAACGGTAGATCTATGTAAAGTTTTTAAGAGTTAACGAAGTGGAAACACTCGTATGCAGAATTACCAACCTATTATTATTACATGAGACATCCTTTCACCTAACCACGTTAGAAATTTGTTTCAATCTTCTTTCCAATCATCGGAATCACAGGAGAAAAAGACTATCTTAAATTTAAAGAAATCATGAATTCACAGATTTCTATAGGTTCACAGAGCGCAAAATCTAAAAGCGTCGATTCTAGATTGATGTCTGAAGTCCTGAGGGCGTAGTCTAGTACGTCACCATAGCAACATCACATTACGTTTCATCCGAAAACACATCAAAACAGCTCTATTGCTTGTTTGCATTTTTATGATTCTGAGCCAAGAAAACAAAGTCCCCACTAAGTTTTATAAAGTCAATATAAAGACCTCAAAGGAATCCACTGTTGTTGTAAAACTATCTGCTCAAGAACAGTCGATTCCCAGAAAACACATTTAGCTTATTAAAATTGTATTTTACAGCCGCTGTATTTTTTCTGTTCAATTGCTTGATCGCTGAACGCTTTTTCCTAATAAAATAGTATTACCAATTCTTGAGCTCTTACTTCTTCGCCATTAATTCTGATAGCAACGTCACGTGGTTACTGTTTATCTCTGATTGGTGTCCTCTCTAGTTGTGCTTGTTTCGAATAACAATCAAAAGTAGACCAGACTCACGGGATTATTTGTTACGATCGCATTTCACTTAGGAATTTCAGGGACGTTCAGTCATTTATGTCGCTTTTTCCTTGCAACATTATAATTTCTGAAACACGGATCTATTTTGAGTAACTTGCTGAACAGTAATGCGAGCTAAAATTATCTGAGTGAAAAAAAAAAAAAAAACACGGGGTCCAGCTGCGATAAAGAGCAGGAGATGTTATTTACATGTTGTCCCTAAAGTACTTCGATTGGAGGTCTCCACGTTTGCGAAACCAAAGTTGCCATAGCAAATAATAAAAAAAGTTCAGTTACCACGCAGGTTCATTTATCGCTTATTCAACAGACATTTTGAATTAACTGTGCGTTTTCCCTTCCATCGATTTTCCTAACATTTTTTAGTGCTTTACAGCACCTGTCTCGAGTCGATTGCCCTGAGGCATCACAACCAAGACGAAACGATTCTTGGGAAGAGAGATTTTCATATTCTGTCGATCTGGTGCATCCCGTCGAAAACCTTACGCAGTTAACATGGTGGATCAGAAGTTCCTCAGAGAATTCAGCGTGTTTCTCTTCGTATTTCTTTGCACAGAATCTCGAAGAAATCTTTCAGAAGGTACTATTTCGTTTATGGTGCATAAAATATGTCAAATATTTTTGGTATACTCGTATTCAATCGAATCGGAGGTAATACTGGTGTAACGAAGGAGTTCATTTTATTTCTGCTAATGGAAATAAAAATTTCAGCGTTTCTCGTGTTAGCATCACTAAAAATGAAACGGATAAATGTGGGTTGGTAAGTGTTTTGCTGTTTCTTAGTGTTTTTATAATAATCGTCTTAAGCGAATACAAATATTTTAATGGCACCCTAAAAGTAACCTTCTTGGGTTCGAAAGCAATCGTTGTTTCGAACAACGAAGGTTTCGCCATCTACAAGAGATTGTTGTTTTCTTCCTTATCATGTAGAACGCTCAGTATCGAGAATCGAAATTTCGTACTATAGATTGTTCATCGAATGCTTGAAAACAGGTTGACCAGTGTTCGTTAATTCTTTTTGTAGGCCACATTTGCAAGTGCTCTTTTTTATTTTAGCAACCGGCGTGGTTTCGAAAAGGGTCTCGAAGCAGCTGCTTGTCTGAATTCCAAATCTCAAAACAATGACCAGTAAAGACTTGACTGGCGGTCGGCAAGTTTCTAATCTCAACGCGAATCCATGGACAGAAATCTGTCGTGGACAAGAGGCAATAAAGAACGGCTGAAATTGGGCAGATGTGTTTAGCATCGGTTTTAGGTGTGGCTATTTTCGTGATGATAAGCTCTGTTGTTTCCAACCAATACAAGACAAGACAAACTGCTCGCTGGTCCATGAAATGGTGTGCACAATTGAGTTAGTTTAAAATTAATTGATTGCTATATCGATACGAACGGCCAAGAAAAGGAAGCACGATAATTTATTGTACAATTAAAAATTATTTCGTCCAAAGTGGGAAATATATATTTCTTTGTAATGTATATCGATACGAAAAAAACGACATATCAAAGTTTGCATGTGGCGACGTCTCTTCTTGTTGTTCAAAATGAACATGACGGTGAAAACTTGATCAAAAAGTCCCAGCGTGGTGCCACTGTTGCCAAGGAACACATCAACAGAGCAACAAATAAGTCTAACAGTGTTCTGCGATTTACATGATTTCCAAAAGTGGGCGCGACTGTTGCCGTTGTTCGTCCTAAAAATTAAAACTGCTTTGCTGAACAATGAGAATTATGAAGCCTTTGCTTGAAATTAAATACAACGCGCAATGAATTCTAGACATTAGACAATTACCTATGCGGTAGGCCTACTCCATCTGCATATGAATTTATCAGAAAGCGTTGTTTTGCTTAGGTTTTCGCTTTTGATGGCAGGCTAGACTCTACCCGGCGCTGCATAATAGAAAAGAGAATAAAACAAATACTAAGAGCGACTGTTTTTCCCATTTGAGAATATTATCTTTCTATTCGAGACAGGAAAATACACTGATTTTTTATTTTTATTGTTCAGTTTCATTTGTTATTTATGAGATGCATGGAGCTAAAAATATAATATGATATTGGAAACCGTGCTTGCAGAAAGTAGCGTGAAGGTCAACATCGTATTCACCGGTCGAAAACAGTAATGTATTTTGTTAGCAAAATTACCTGATTAAAACCTGTCAAAACCATTAAAACTGATCAACACTTATAATGGTACTGATGGCAGAGGGAAATGACAATTAGTAGATCGAACATTTTCATCTAATCTCCATGTACTCATTTATGATTAACTCTTTGATAATACATGAAGTTGATTGCACGTTGAGTACGAATACATGAAACTAGGATATCAGCGTATGGCTCTAATCGAACATTGCTTGATTTCGACTTTGTTGACTTTGGAACGGCCTTGACACAGACGCCGAACTCTTCATGTGCTGAACTTAATGTATACATTACAATTTGGTATATATTTTGAAAACCACTGACAATATTGATTAGTTTCCCTGCAACTGTATTAGGAACAGGCTGTGGAACCGCTAATTAAGTTGGACGTCTGAAACAACAGGCGTACTTTTGTCAATTTGGGTCGGTCCAAATTCGAATTTAGTTCGGCTCATGAAAGTACGGCGTCTGAACCGGGCGTTAGCTAACTAGTATTGCTAGCTGTGCTTCATACCATGGTCTTCATGTAAGGGATACCTTCCACGGGGGAAGGAAGCATACGCAATTATGTGCACGACTATACACTTTATAAAACACTTTCATAAAAGGGTGAATGCATAGAACATTTTGCTCACTCTGGCGTCAAACGCGATCAAGAGCCAGAAATGGTCCAGCTCTGAATTAGTATTGAGGCTAAATCAATACCAAGCTTTAAGGATCGATTATAAGAACCGAAGACAAGATTCAACACTTTAAAATTAACTCTTGTAAATCGTACCAGGCTCCACGACGAGTGTGTTGCAGTCGAGTTCATCATTGGCCAGTCAATCCCAATCAAAATCATCTTCAGCATCAAGTAAGTCATATACTCTTATAAAGTAATATTATTGTGCATTAGTGTCACTATTTCAATTTTGATTGGCTAGAATCACACACTACTGCTGGCACTGTTGTCACTACGTCATCATGCCGGCTAGCAAAACAGTTCAACCCCGAGCCTATTAAGCTGCCACCCCTCGGAGAAATAAATAGTGGTGGCTTAATCGAGGCTGACCACTTAAGAGAGGTAAAAAGCAACAGAAAAACCCTCATCGGGACTTTGATTACAGGCCTCCTAATTAGAGGTGGCCGTTTGATAGGTGGACGCCACGTCATCCCTACAAACAATAGTTTTTTCATTCTGTCAGCCTTATGAATTATTAATGCATCTCACAATACGGTATGACACATGTTTTAGAGTAGGTTTTTTTTGTTGTTGAAAAATTGTGCTGAAAACGTTTGCACTGTGTTACAAGCTTTATACAAACAAAGCTGTTTACAAGTTGATCAGTGCAGCATGCTTAATTTCATGTATGCGCTCTTGCTTTTACAAGCGCTCAAATGTATGCGGAAGTTTTGAATTCAGTCGGTTTTTGCATGATATATAGGGAGATTTATCTGGTCCTTGCATTGGCCTTGGGCTTCGGCAGACGACACAAACCTCAGCTGGCATAATTTTCGCTATCATGAATATAGTATTGAGGCTAAGTCAGTATTAAGCTTTAAGGATCGATCATAAAAACCGAAGACAAGATTCCGCACTTTAAATCAACTCTTGTAAATCGTAACAGGCTCCACGTTAGTCACCAGTGTATCCGAGTCTGCCATAAACTCTTCAACGACGAGTGTGTTGCAGTCGAGTTCATCATTGGCCAGTGAATCCCAATCAAACTCATCCAGTTCAGCATCAAGTAAGTCATATACTCTTATGAAGTAATATTATTGTGCATTAGTGTCACTATGTCAATTTTGATTGGCTAGAATCACACACTACTGCTGGCACTGTTGTCGCTACGTCATCATGCCGGCTAGCAAAACAGTTCAACCCCGAGCCTATTAAGCTGCCACCCCTCGGAGAAATAAATAGTGGTGGCTTAATCGAGGCTGACCACTTAAGAGAGGTAAAAAGCAACAGAAAAACCCTCATCAGGACTTTGATTACAGGCCTCCTAATTAGAGGTGGCCGTTTGATAGGTGGACGCCACGTCATCCCTACAAATGATAGTTTTTTCATTCTGTCAGCCTTATGAATTATTAATGCATCTCACAATACGGTATGACACATGTTTTAGAGTAGGTTTTTTTTTGTTGTTGAAAAATTGTGCTGAAAACGTTTGTACTGTGTTGCAAGCTTTTTAGTTTCTTGCTTTTACAAACGCTCAAGTGTATGCATTAGTTTTGAATTCAGCCGGTTTTGGCATGATAGAGAGATTTGTCGGGTCCTTGCATTGGCCTTGGGCTTCGGCAGACAACACAAACCTCAGCTGGCATAATTTTCGCTATCATGATGCTCAACCTCACCCAACAATTGATAATTAATATGCTATAAAGCCAGGGAAAAAGAATCGACAATAATCAAATCAAATCAAACACCATTACTAATGTAAAATTTTTTTCAAAATCATGTCGCTACCCTCGCTGTTAAGGATATTAACAATGTTCCTGTAGTACGAAACCATATTCAAAAATGTCTTAAAGACTATTCTTTTATTTGCACACCACAGTTTATGAATTCATTTTATCTAACTTTCTATTTTCCTTTCATTAACAGGTTCATCGTCTTGCTTCTGCTACCATACAACAGCAGGTAAATTTTAACTTACGCGTTTTAACATGTTAATAATCAGAGGCGGATCCAGCCGAAAATCTAGAAAGAGAGGGCTGAAAAAAAAAATAAAACCACCTGATGCACGATACCACTCGAAGGACTGTTGGTTACAGAAACGTTCTAAAATACAGGAAAAAAGGGGGTACCGCGGCTTCCTCGCCCATATCTCTAACAGGACAAAACAACACTAAACTACGTCATGCAACACGAACATTGTCCAGTGTAAATATCTACAGTCTTAGCTAACTAGTTTCGCAAGCTTTGCTTCACGCCATGGTCTTCAAGTAAGTCATACCTTCCACTGGTTGAGGAACATACACAATCATGTGCACGACTATACAGTTTACAACAATTTTATAAAAGAATGAAAAGACATGACCTCCATTCTCGGGTCATCAGCCGTAAGCACAGTTTCATTTTCTACTTGGTCCTCAAGTAAATGTGTTATACGATCAGTAAAAGTGCATTATTTAACCTTGAATGTTGAGTGATTTTGTTTCTTCTGATTAGGTTTTTCAAATTCTTCGTCGACGTCTTTTTCCGTCTCACCAACCAGTTCATCAACAGTTAATGAAACTTCAACTTCAACGTCACCTGCCAGTTCATCATCAGCTAGTGCAGCTACAACTTCAACGTCACCTGCCAGTTCATCATCTGGTACAGAACATTTTACTCATTCTGGCGTCACACATATCATATCCCTCTCATTCTTCCACCAGGAGCTGAAATGGTCCTTGCAGTACTGAATTAGTACGGCTTGACTTGATGTATTGAGGCTAAATCGGCACTTGAATAAAAACACAAAGGTCCAATACCGTCCGCTCCAATTTCTAGGGATATTGATTATACTCATACTCATACTCATGCCAATTTTTCTTAGACAATTTTGTCCGAGGGGGAAATACACATTGAGGTTAACCCTATAGCTGCATGTGAAGCACCAACCCGACCATGGGCAACACTAAGAGTCACAACCAGGGTTCGTTACCTCCCTACAGTGGTTCTTTTAACGTCCCACAGAACCAATTATGAATAGTTGTGAAATGGGGCCGATGGTTTATCGTCCTTATCCGAAAAGACTAGAAAGCCTGACCAGTTTTGCAGATGCTACTACAAAGCCCTTTCTCCTAAGTGTTGGTCACGACCTCCTGCGCGGTAGTCCGGCGCTCTACCAACTCGGCAGTTCCTAAGAGAACTTAAAGGAATATTAGATTCAACACTTTAAATGAACTCTTGTAAATCTTTGAAGAAACAAATATTAATTGTGTTTTGTTTTCGTTCATTAGCTAACGAGTTGGCCTGTATTTGCTCCACGCCATGGTCTTCACGTAAGTGATATTTCCATTGGAGAAGTAAACACGATACACAATCATGTGAACGACTATACAATTAAAAGAAATTAAAACTTTTATAAAAAACGAAAAGATGTTACCTCTATTTTCAGCTGCGAGCACAGTTCCATTTTCTACTTCATCTCTAAGTAAATGTGCGTCATCGGTTTTAATCTAGTAAACACTTAGACGTATGACCGCTTGAGCAGTGAAAGGTTAATTGGCGTTTTGTTTCTTATAATTAGACTTTTCAAGTTCTTCGTCGGCGTCTCTTTCAGCCTCATCTAGCAGTACATCATCCAATAGTGCAACACCAGCTTCAACTGCACCTCCCAGTACAGCAGCTGGTATTGCATCTACAACTTCAACGGCACCTAGCAGTACATCAGCAGGTATTACATCTACCACTGCAACGACACCTAGCATTGCATTACCTGGTAGTGCATCTGTAACTACAACGACACCTAGCAATACATCAGCTGGTATTACATCTACCACTGCAACGACACCTAGCAGTGCACCAGCTGGTATTACATCTGCCACTGCAACGACACCTAGCATTGCATTACCTGGTAGTGCATCTGTAACTACAACGACACCTAGCAATACATCAGCTGGTATTACATCTACCACTGCAACGACACCTAGCAGTGTACCAGCTGGTATTACATCTACCACTGCAACGACACCTAGCAGTGCACCAGCTGGTATTACATCTGCCACTGCAACGACACCTAGCATTGCATTACCTGGTAGTGCATCTGTAACTACAACGACACCTAGCATTACATTAC